>CAUYPK010147520.1:0-24368 GCA_963574355.1 Loris lydekkerianus
TTGCTGGCTCTCTGTGTCCTCAAAGGGATGATTGTAGGCAGGTCCCACCGGCCAGAGATGTCTGGAGTCTTGTCTCCCCAGATTCGCCAGGCCCAGTTACAGGGAAGCTGTTACTCAGCTGCCATCTTTAATCCGAGTCAGCATTTTATTTTGACCGACCACCAGTCAATCCATAAGCTACCGCTGTGAAATTAGCATGTACTAGGGTAAACTGGTGTTTTTTTTGGACATGGGCAGTGGAAATGTTTTTTATGTTTTGACAGGATGGTTCTTGTAGAACTAAGAGAGAAAATGTTTGCCGTCTTTAGGGAGGGCTAAGCCTTGCAGACATAGCAGAATTAAATCACCCCTTGCTAACTGTCAGCCAAGAAACAGCCAAGAAGCTGGGGAGTAAGCAACAAGGGAAATCGGCTTTCCCGTTACTAAGAAACACGTGTTAAGGTCTAATTATTTTAATGTGGTAAATGGTTCATATAATTCATTTAAAATAACCACAGTTATTATTTATACGTTCTAAGTTGGAAGAAAAAATGTGCAGAGACCTAGATTAAGGACAAAAGAAAAAAATATACCATGTGTTTATATCCTGATCCTCAAAAATCAGGCTGAAATTCTGTCTCCTCTGAGGTCCTCCTTCACCCCCCGGCCCTCCCCCTCCCCCCCCCCGCAGTCCTCACTGCTTATCTTTTTGTATCCCAACCCCTATTTCATTGTTAATTTTCACATACTTCTTATTCCCATGAGTTAGTATCAGTGTCATACATAAAGTTTCTATAACCTAGACCTGATATACTATAGACTTCTAGAAAGGATCTCTGATAGAAAGGATCCTAGGAATCAATAAACCTGATTCCTTATTTTTATCCTGTCAAGACTGCTTAGTGGACTCATCAGTGTCAAGCCGGTCAAGGGCCTGGAAGGACTTGCAGGGGGCATCACACGTACTGAAAAAGAGGGAGTGCTGTCCAGGGACTCACCGCCTGGCACTGCCCTGTTCCACCTGTGTGATCACCTAATTCCTCACTTCTCTGAGTCTGTTTCATCCATTCTAGAATGAGGGGGATTATCTGTCTCTAATTTGAAGAGCTACTCTGAGGGATAAGTGAGATTACATACATCAACAGTCTTAATTCCGGATACCCAATAGAATCCCTGGGAAGCTTCAGCAAGCAAACCTGTCCCCCCCATAGGAAATTCTGATCTAATTGGTATGTGTTGCTGCTGTCTCGTCATCACCTTTTAGAAGGTCCCCAAGTGATTTTAAGGTACAGCCAGGATGGAGGACCATGAAAAAGCATTGTTAGATAATATTTTCTATAAATAAAGGCCATTGTTTATTGTAGTTTGAGAATCTTACTTCCAAATATTTAGTACAATGCAGTGCCATGTCACTGAATAAAGGATGGAACAGGGTATGTTGGCCTTTTAAAGACAATATTGCTTATTGCAAACCGTATCATGGAATGATGCTCATACTGTCATTTCAGATCTACTTGTTTTCAGTAGAAAACTCTTTACATATTATATATATATTAATATTACATTTAGAATTTTAAGATTAATTTATATCCCTCCTCCCCATATGATAACATTAAATAAAACAAACAAACAAACAAAAAAAAACACTACATTATTATGAATTCTTAGTATTTTATTTGTTTCCCAGGGCTGACAATTACAGGACAGAAATTATCATGAAGGCTGTAATGCATTGGAAAAAAGGCCTGACATTTAAGAGATCCCTGGTTAATGCCTTTCACCCTTTCTTTGACCTAAACCCCCTCATACGTATTAATAAACTTTGTAAACATATTGACTGTGTGGGTGTAAGGTTTGCAAACAAATTTCAGAATGATACTGCTAACCAATTAGGTTTTTTTTTTTTTTTTAAGCCTTTCAAATAATCTTATCTTTTCCACAGGAATGATTTAGGCAATGAAAAAAAAATCAACGAGGGCCACACTGTTTATTCCTCCGTGGACAGAATTGTGACTTAATAAGGGTGGTGCTCTCCATCCTCCTTTGTGAGGATGTTTATCCATAAGCTGATGTGATTTGACTCTAAGGCTCTGCTGCTGGCAAGGAATAGCTTTTCAAGTGAAGCCATTCCCTCCAAAGAGCCGTTTTATTTTTTATAAAGAATATTTTAGAAATTCATGTCTATATGTTAATAAGTTTTTTTCTTTAAAATTGTTCTAAAAGACATTCCGAAGAACTAGAATTTTGCCATCTTGGAGGGTAAAATACAATTTAGGAAAGCTGGATCAGCTGTTTTATAAACTCATAGAACATCAAGGAAAATATCTTTTTAGGTGGAGGAGCTTCTGACCTTCTGAGGTTCACACATTCAGTTCGTGACAGAGTTTGAACTAGAACTCTTTCCCTGCCCTGTACCTCTGAAACTGTGGACAGACACCATTTACCCAGCATCAGTGCCCATAAACTAGACCTCTCAGCACCCACTATGTACGTACCAAGTCCCCAAATAGGTGTGTGGTTTCTGCTGAGAATTCAACAAACATACCCTTCATTTTGGCTCTCATGGTTTTAGGAAATCTCCCTTTCCTTCTTTTTTGAGAAACATTATCTGTGTATCATTTCGGACTTTTTCCACATAGAAATGAAATTGTTTTCCGAAGCTAATCTCTTTTAGTTATCCAGATTTACTGTAATCTGTGGAAGCTGGCAAAAAATCAATTCACATTTTTCATGTACCTTTTTGCTGAAAAGGTTCCCTTGCAAAGGGACTTTGTGGATTCTGTGTGTGTGAGTCTGCTGATGTACAATTTAGCGACCAGTGTCCCAGAATACACATGCTCACAGTAAGGTGCAAGTGGTATCTTTGTATGACCTTAACCAGGGCATGGTCATGACCTTGTGTGTGAAAATCTATCTCAAGGTGACCTTTGGAACAGAGAATGATCAGGGCCCCAAATGTGCTTATTTCTACAAGAATTGCTTTTGTCTCATGGTCCTTTCAAAGGACAGAACTAGGAACTATACACAGGTATCTATGAAAATGTAAACACACAAATACAGATGTGTGTGTGTAGATTGTTAACAGTCAAAACGACGGCATAACGGCATTTTGAGCGACTGCAGATCATAGATACAATAGTCGTCCTATGAAATAATTCCATATTTTTACTGCAACTTTTCTGTGTTTAGATACACGCATACTTAAAGCTGCGTTATAGCTGCACATAGTATTTAGCACAATAACAGGCTGTACATGTTTGTAGCCTCAGAGTGGTAAGACACATTATACTTGAGAATGCAGTAGGCCATCCCTGGCTAGGTTTGTGTAAGCACGATGTCACACATCACCCAATAACACATTTCTCAGAATGCATCCCAACATTAAGTGACTTGTGACTGTATCCCTTTCTGTTTTTTCTGTATCTCTTTCTATTCTTTTTGATTTAATTTTAAATATATAGGGTACGAAGAGAGTTCTCATTCTATTTCTTATCCTTTCCAGTCCATTCTCTCTCACTTTTATAGGTAATCAACTTCATTGTTTTTTGGTTTATCCTTACGTTTCTTTTTGTAATGATAAGAAGGTATTTGTGTGTTATTATAATTATCCTTTTTTTTACACAAGATAGCATACTATATATATTTATTTATATAAATAAGCTATCTTATTAGCATATATAATAAGATAGCATACTATATATGCTTATTTATATAAATAAATAAATTAACTTATTTAATATAAAACAAGCATATATAGTATACGTATGCTTACTGATGTCTCCTGGAAATTACTCCCTATCAGGTCACAGACCTCTCCCTTGTTATCTTTTATACTCACACAGTACTGCACTGTGTGTATGTATACATTATTTTCTTCAACCCAGTCTCCTGTTCAGGATCATTTTTCCTCCAAGTGGCAGCAGAAGAGTTTAATATGATGTGGGGGAGCTGGAGGAAGGAATAAAAGACAACAAGCAACGCAATTGTCAAAGGAACATCGAAAACGTTTTGCTAAGTGAAGGAGGTCAGGCACAAAAGCCTGCATATTGTATGTTTCCTGTATATGAATAATCCAGGAAGGGCCCATCTATGGAGACAGGAAGTGGGTTAGCGGTTGTCCAGGATTGCAGGTGAAAATGGGGAATAACTAGAAATGGGTGTGAGTGATGGTGGAAAGGGCACACAGCTCTGTAAATACATGAAGTTGTTGAATTATACATTTTAAACAGGCGAATTTTGTTGCATATAAATTCTCCCTCAATTAAAGCTGTTGTAAAAAGTTAGTATCGGGTGGCAAAATGTGACATCCCTAAAAGAAATTGATTATCTCTGATTTGAATATGGCTTGAAGATGCTGTTTTACTTCATCAGTTAAAGAATAAAAAGAGCCTCCACCACTGAAAAAATAAAAACAAATACTCCAAATATGGCTTGAAGAATTAAACCTTCTGTAAACTCCATGGAGATTTGGGAATCTGCCCTCAAATGATATGTACTTTCTATTATGTTACTTCAAATCAGAAGTTTTGTGTTTTTTTTAAACAGCATTTTTTATTAGGGGAATTTAGTGAATTAGAAATTTGCGTATTTAAAACTGTGGCAGCAAGGATCGATTTAATCCTTTTAAAGAGTTGAATTCTAAAGGACTTTGGAGGCCACTTTTTTATACCTTTCATTTTACAAATGAGACTCTGTTAAGAGTTTTAAAACACTAATTATATAATAAAGTTAGGAATATAGCCTTCCTTTCATCTGTTCTACTCTTTAAATATTGATGCTGCTCTCTTAGGCAGCCATTAAAATGATAATTATTAAGACTGTGTAGAAATATGGAAAGCTGTTATAATACAAATGAAAAAAGCAGAGTGCCAGATGGCCTAAATATCCTGATTTCAACCTGTGCAACGAATTTGTGTACGTGTGAAAGGTCTGGAACATAACAGACAAAAGCAATATTTGTTTTCTGTGTGGGGCTGGTAGGTATCCTTCCCTTAACATTCTTGTATGTTGCCGCACCGTATCCAAATAAACTTGTTTTCTAGAAATACTAACGCTACCACAAAGGAGAATGCGGAATCAAAGGGATTATGCATATTATGGCACCTGCCATGAATTTGTAACCTGCATTTGCAAACTTTTCTCAGGGAACCTTGAGATGTGTATGGTGACGTTACTTCAATTCACTGGAACTCTTCCGTACTTACCTGCCTTTCTTACTCTCTTCTGTGGAATCTACCAGTGTGGCATGGGTGGAGAATGGTTTTCCTGCTGTTAGCCATTTCTACTGGAAGCTGAACATGAAGAAATTGGCTTATGCTGACACAGAACATGATTTATGTGAGACTGGGAGGATATTTTGTCTCCATCATTGGTGACTTTTATCCACTGGAATGAGTTGCAAAGAATGATTGAGGATGCTTCTCTGCTTAGCTCTAGAAGGGATTGTTTACTCTCAGGTTTGGAGAAGGAAGAAGTGGGTTAGATGACTGTCAAGACCAGACCTGATTTTTGAATTTGACTGATCAGATGGATTTTCTGTGTGACAGGGAGTAATGAGGGACAAAGCATAAGGCGGCTACAGAAACAATTTAAGCAGCATATTCTTTTATGCTCTGACTCTGCCAAGTGCATGCAGTCTATTGTGTGAATACACTCAATAGGGATTGGATTCCACCTTCTTAAATATTTGGGGTTTTCTGGTTGATGCTTGCTAAATGGTAGGTGGCGTTTATTAGCTCTAGTAACCAATTCCACTTTTATAACTCTGTGCTTTTCCTGTTGAAAGGTTGAGCTACGATAGCCATGGCAGTTCCATTTTAGGGAAAGGAAAAGGAGCTGGGAAAGGGAATGGGAGAGAAGGGGCAGGTGTACAGAGCAGAGGCGGCTGTGTCAGGTACACAGGTGAGCCTCGCTGCTGGATCCCTGAGACTGCAGTTAATTGAGTTGTCCACTCAGATTTGAACAATTTATTTTATTTTCTCTTCCCAAAGAGACATCTTGCTAAGTTATATCTTGTATCCAGCCCATCATTTGCCTTAGACATGTCTTGTGACTCTCACTGATCAAAATTTTATTTCACCACCCCCAGCCCCCAGTAGCTTAGTCTTATCTGGCCCATGGGAGCACATACCCTGTCAATTCCCTTTTTAGTCACTCTTCCAAAGACGAGGCTCATCTTTTCTTTTTTTTCTGTTCATACTCTTACCACCTCCTATTCCCAGGTCTTCACTGATACTCTCATTACTACATTTCTCCACATGCCAGCCTACTCTAGTCTCCTTTTCTGTGGCCTTGTATGGAATCTTTCTCTCTCTCTCTTTTTTAATGAGAATATTATGGGACCACAAATGTTTTGGTTGCATAAATTGCTTCTGTACAATTTAATCAAAGTTGTAAGTGTACCCCTAATAGTTCGTTCTGAACTTGTGACTTGGGAATTATTTTTAAAGATTTCAAGAATAATAAAACTATGATAGTGTCTTAGTTGAGGTTGTTGTAACAAGATACCATTAATTAGATGTCTTAAATAATGCATATTTATTTCTGACAGTGCTGGAGGATGAGAAACCCAAGGTCTCAACCTATATGTTCCTGGTGAGGGCTCTTTTCTTGACTTGCAGATGGCTGCCTTCCCGTTATACCCTCACGTGACAAACAGAGAGAGAAGTGGGTGATGGGGGACACAGCACACTCCATTATGGGGAACCTCACTCTTAAGACCTCATCTAAACCTAATCACCCCCAAAGGCCTCACCTCTAAACTCCGTCACCTTGGTGTTAGGACTTCACTAATGAATTTTGGGATTATAAACCTTGAGCTTATAACAGATAACTGTTTATCATGTTTAGGATGTGCAAGATGCTGTTTTTAATACTTACTGTATATACTCGAGTATAAGCCGAGTTTTTTTGGCACAAAATTTGTGCCGAAAAACCTTAACTCGGCACAAATTTTGTGCCAAAAAAACTCGGCTTATACTCGAGTATTTAGTTAAATTAATTCATCCAGTCATAAATAATAGTATTAATATTTATTAATTAATAGTATCTCATAATTAATAATATCTCACTTTATAGATAAGGAATAGGAGTTATAGCAACATTAAATACTTTGCCCAAGTTATACAGCTGGACAGTTGAATTCAACCTCAAACTCGGGCTCAAGTGATCCTCTTGCCTCAGTTTTTCATTTCTAGCAAAGATGGGTTCTTACTCTTGCTCAGGCTGGTCTTAAACTCCTGAGCTCAAGCAATCTACCTGCTTCAGCCTCCCAGAGTGCTAGGATTATAGGCATGAGCCACCGTGCCTGGCCAACATCTGTTAGTTTATTGATGTAACCTATTGTCAGTGATCAGTGAAGTTCTAGTAGGTTTTTCGGGGAATTTTGGCTTCATTGATTTGACTTGATGGTTTTGCCGTTATATGCTGATATTCTATCATCTGTTCATCCTCTAATCACCTCTGTGAAATGGTTAGTGTGGCTGTTGAGAATTCAAATCCATAGCTATAATTGCCTAAATAAATTTACTGTCTCGTGTGAAACCAAATCTCAAATTTAGTTTTGTATATTAAATATTTTAAGTTTGTGTATTTTCTTAAGCAATATTTTTATTACTTGGGTATTTGACATGTCAGATAGAATGAGTAAAAGCAACCTATACTTTCCTTTCCTTGAAGTATCAAATCCTGAAATGCTACTTAATTTTTTGATTTTTTTTTTTTAGGGGAAGGAAAGGTTCTTCATGGAGTAGATTGTGAAGGTTGATTATGTTGACTTAACTGTAATGGGTATCCTATGTCCAATGGTACTTGCCGTGTCAAAAAATGGGTACCTTGTGCATAGAATGTTAAACTGTCAGATGAGATTATCTTTCCTAGTAAAGACAAAATGCTTAGCTAAAAAAGCTGAAGTCTGCTGTTGTTAAAGTATGTTTACCATGCTTCTTTTATCTGTTGTGCACTCAAAGCTAGGTATTTTGAGTTCTTTAATGGTTATATGTGTGCCTACGTATTAGTGGGTGATCTTTGTGAACAAAGGCTACTTCTGTCAGATATAACACAAAAGAGTATGTAGTAGGGTGTTGTATTACTTCCCAAATCCAGAGGAAAATGGAAACATTTGTCAGTCTCAGGAAGAATAAGCATTGTGACAACTGATGCATTTTGGGATGGAGAACCAAGAACATCTCAGTTGTTGAAATGGCCCCATTCTATTTTCATTTAATGATCTGCTCAGGATTTATGTTGCTCACGAGGGAGTTCCCTTTGCTCTAAGCATAATTCAGGTGCCTGCTCTTTAGCTGGGGTGATTGACAGGCCACCAGAGGCATATAAAATGGGAGCGGAGTGTCTCCAAAGGAAAAGTAGGGATGCTGTAACCACACAAGGGAAACAGGCAAAAATGACAGATGTCTACTTCCAGCAAGGGTCATCTCAAAGCAGAGTGGATTTCAATGACAGCTTTAATTTAAACCATTAGTGATTTGGATATTACCTAAATTTAGTTGCCAAGTTATTCCTCTAGACGGAAAATCTTAGCAATTTAGTGCATCAGCAAAAGTTTCATGTTCATTTGTGAAAATTTAATTTTATTGATCACATTTAAAGAAATTTATTTAGCAATTTTTCAAAACATACACAAACATATAACATGAACCCTCATGTAACCATAATCCAACAATTGTCATTTTGCCATTTCTTGTTTCTGTTGGTTGCACTTTAAAGCATTGTTATAAGATGGTTTTACAACTGGCTATACAAAATCTCATAGGATTTAACATGTCTGAGAACTTGCTTTAAGGAGATAAAACTAAATATCAAATGGTCAACGTTTCATACCAAAAAAAAAAAAACAAAAAAAAAAGATCAGAGCAAAACAGCCCAGTGAAACGGTAATGCTTTGTCTACCTGGAATGGCATTTTTATTTCTGTCAGTAAAGCTTCTTACGGACTTTAGCTTGATGAATCTATTCCTTAACTCTCTTTTCAGATTACTTCTACCAAATTTGTCTTTTGGTCAGTCGAGTCTTTGAGGGGATGAATCAGAGGTTTTATTTGATGGTAAGGCCCAGACGCGTGTATGCAGGTGCCTCATGTGATAGCTGATTGTGCTTTGTCTAATCTCTTTTGCAGTTGAAAGATGCATGAGCGTAATGCAGTCCGGGACGCAGATGATCAAACTGAAGCGTGGGACCAAAGGGCTCGTCCGGCTCTTTTACCTGGATGAGCACCGCACGCGCCTCCGATGGCGACCGTCTAGGAAGAGCGAGAAGGCAAAAAGTAAAACCAACCTTTGAATTCTTTGCTCAGCTTGACATAGTCACACAAGGGTTAGAGTGGACGGCTCTGCAGAAGCTTCTTGTCTGTGGAACTTTCTTACTTTGCATGGTCTGGGGTTAGCCGATCTGGGGTCAGTGAGGGCCATCCTTGGGGCATTTAATTCCATGAAAGTTTTCTTTTCTATGAGAACTGTGAATGCTGATATTTTACCTGAGTTGATGACATGATGAGCTTTCTTTTTTACAGTTGGGATAGATATATGGTTTTACAGACTGAGACCTTTTGTTTTCCTGTAAAAGATGACAGACGTCATAAATCTTATGGGCTTTAGAGTGTATCGCCATATTCTGAGTACAGTTAAGTGATTAATAAATTAATGTGGTTTTAATGATATCACATAAAATAGTTTTGATCTGACTCCTAGTTAAAACTTCTTTCTCAGAAGAACAAAACCAACAGGATATATGGATAGATAGATGAATAGGTGGAAATCTGAGCGGGGATTTCTTAGGGAAATGGACTCACTTGTCTCCGGAAGCTAAGAAGCACATGATGGGCCATCTCCTAGCTAGAGAACCATGAGACCTGGCAGTGCAGCTCAGTCTGAGTATAAAGGCCTGGGAGCCAGGGAGCCCAAGTTTGGAGACCTGAGAACTTGGGGTGCCACTGATGCAAATCCCAGGGTCTACCTGGGGCTGAGCATAGGCTCATTTCTGTGCAAGCCAGGTGGGGAATGAGCGGATACCAGAAGAAAATTGGGACCCTGACAATAAGGCTGAAATGAGATGTAGATGGTGTATATGGGCAAGCGATAGTATAGGCTATACTTCTGATTTATACTTAAAAACAAACAAATAAAATTTTAGTCTGAAGTTATCCTTCTTGCCGGTGCTTCTCTGGTCCAAATCTTGTTCTATTACCTAAATAATAGCCATACCAACCTCTGTCTGTTGCTCCAGCTACTCCGCAATCTAGCGTTTGTCTGCCTTTCCAGTTTTAGCTCCCATTATTTTCTGAGCTTTCCCATCTGGCATACGTGGTCTAATCGACATCCTGGTGTGGGCTTTATGTTCCTGTGTGGCTCTGTGTCCCCCCCAGGCCTTACTTTCTTCCTCTAGACTTCTCCAAGCTCCGCTGTGCCTTCACATCAGACCCCACAGCATCCTCTCCAGGGGTGCCAGTCATGTAGCTGGGCTATTCGGCTGTAGTAGATTATTTTACTTTCAGTCTTTTCCTGCAGAAGGTCTGTCCAGAAAGCATCCAGCCACTCATGTGTCTAGTTTCCTCTTTTTTCTTTCTGTGTCTCACTCTGTTGCCCCAGCCTAGAATGCTATGGCGTCAGCCAGCTCACAGCAACTTCAGACTCCTGGGTTCAGGTGATCCTCCTGACTTAGCCTTTCCAGTAGCTGAGACTACAGGCACTTGGCTAATTTTTCTATTTTCAGTACAGAAGGGGTCTCACCCTTGCACGGACTTGTCTTGAACTGCTGAGCTCAAGCAATCCTCCTGCCTTGCCCTCCTTGCCCTGTAATCCTCCTGCTGGGATTACAGGCATGAGCCCCCACGCCTGCCCTCTATTTTTCATATTACGTGACGGGATACTTTCAGGACAGTCCTCGTATGTAGTAAAATACCAATGTCGGCCCTAGGTCTTTCTATGTTTTTCCTTTCATAAATGTGTAGCTATAAATTTGACATATTCATTAGCCTCTTTTTCTACCAGTCTTCTTGCTCTATTGGGCTTATCTATCTTTTTGCTATAAATTTCAATATATCCTGAATCACTGCCTGAGGAAGACATTGTCAAGACTGCTCAGACAGATTTCTAGCAGAAATAAGAAAAGCTGTGGAACATTCTTCTTAGTAAAGTGTGTCACAAGAAAGGAAAAGCAAGTATGCAATGTATGCGATACTAATATGAAACCAATACATAAACAATCCCATGCCCACACGAGAGAAAAACACCCTTCGATTCAAGGAGATGTTGGAGGGAGAGGGGAGGAGGGAGGAAGACTGGGAAGTTCTCACCTGATGGGCACAATGTCAGCGTCTACAGCACACCCCCTGGGTGAAGGGCTCAACCTCAACTTGAACTTTACCTAATGAATGCAAATCATGTAACCTAATCATATCTACCCTCATAGTAATCTGAAATAAAAGAAAGGCACATTTAGATTTGAAAGTCACAACTCACAGATAATACATTTTTTCCTATGTATTTTTTACATTTGAAATGGTCTTGTGTTTCTCATTTCTTAATCTCTGCATGTATCTCACCTGCACTGTGACCACGTCTCTCCTTCCCTCCCTCGCAGTACTCATCGATTCCATTTACAAAGTCACCGAGGGCCGGCAGTCTGAAATATTCCACAGACAAGCTGAGGGGAACTTTGACCCCAGCTGCTGCTTCACCATCTACCATGGCAACCACATGGAGTCCCTGGACCTTATCACCTCCAACCCCGAGGAGGCCCGTACCTGGATCACAGGCCTCAAGTACCTCATGGCCGGCATCAGTGATGAAGACTCCCTGGCCAAAAGGCAGAGGACCCATGACCAATATCCTTCCTGGGATTTTATTTTGATCTGTGTGTGCAACGTGTGCAGTAGTGTGTGTGTGATTTGTTTGTTCACGTGATTTTGCTTCCTGTCTTTCTTCATCCTCAGCACATTTCTCTCCTCCTGTCACTTCCATCCCAAGTAAATGAATATATGAACTTAGAGAAATTTTAGTTTGTACGAACTCAGGAGCAGAATTCTTTTTTTCTTTGACACAGAGTGTCATTACGTCATCCTGGGCAGAGTTATAGGGTGTCATAGCTCACAGTAACCTCAAACTCAGGGCTCAAGTGATCCTCTTGCCTCAGCTTCCCAAGTAACTGTGACTATAGGTGCCCACTACAACCCTGGGTATTTTTAGAGATGAGGTCTCGCTCTTCCTCAGGCTGGTCTCGAAATCCTGAGCTCAGGCAATCCACCCACCTCAGTCTCCCAGAGTGCTAGGATTACAGGTGTGAGCCACTGTGCCCCGCTGGGAGCAGAATTCTTAAGAGACTGAATCCACTTCACAATCTGAGAGATCTTCAAATATGGCCTAGTTTCCTGAGAGAGATGAGAGCCCATTAAATATCACTGCCTTTTTTTATTATTGGAGTGCTCATTAACTATAACTGGGAAAGCACTAATTTGGTTCATAGAAAATCCTATTTTGTTATAAAGTTGGTTTAGTTCAGCAAATACTTTATGAGTTCCAAATATGTACCAAGCACCAAGCTTTCTGCTTTTTATCTCTCTTTTTAACTTACAGTTTGGAAACTCAACTGACTGATACTCCAGGGGAAATGATTTTTTACTTAATAATATTTACCCTCTCTAAATTGCTTGAGCAACTGGAATCTAAATCTCATTCCTGATTAAACCCATTCTTGGGGTCCTGCAGTGCTGGCGAGGAAAATGATTAACACGCTTGGTCTGAAGGCATCCTTCCAGCTGGGATGAAGCCAGGCACGTGGCGAGGCCCTTCTGACCTCAATTTCCTTATCTGGAGAGTGAGGGTGTCAGGCTAGTTGAGTGCTTTGGTTTTCTTCTTCACATTTGCAATGGCCTTAGAATACAGGTGCCCCATATTTATGTTGGGAGTAGTACTACTTCCTCGCTGTTGTTGGGATGTGTGCCTTGAGGTTTTTCAGGAGTCAATGGTGAATTTGTGCTATAGAATCTATCACACAGGGCATTATTGGAGCAGAATGGAAATGTTCAGCCCTTGAAAGGATCTTGACAGCATGAACATCTGAGTTGATGAGCTGTGATGTTTTTGTCAATATTCACAGTATGCAGATAAAGGCAACTGGGATTCATAAATGAGCAGAAACAAACACAGGAACTGATTTTTCTATGCTTTAATTTTTTTCTTTGGTTTATAACTCTTTAACATTTGCTAAAAAATAAAAAAAGCAAAAATGTTTGATCAGTAAGAATGCTGTCTGGTGCAAGTGGCAGAAACTGTGTTAACAGTGTTTTAAACAATAAGAAATATTCATTTAGAACAGATTAGAAGTTTAAAAATTGTGCTCCCTGACATTGCAAATGAAGAAACAAAGGCTCCAAGAGGTGACATGAGGGACTCATTATCACAGGCTCAGGTTAGCAGTAGAGTTAGGACTAGCGTGTACTTCCAGGTTTGATTCACCTTTGCTTCTGCCTCGCCAGTCCCATGTCTTCTGACCGATTGTTAAGGCCAGTTTATGTGTTGGTGCTAAAGACCTTCCTGACACAGGCCCATTCCAGACTTAGGGCATGGCTGTGACTTCTCTGGAGAAGTCTTTGAGAGGCTTTGGTAAAGAATTACAGAATTAAAGGATAAAAATCTTGCTGTCGTTGGACTTATTTCACCACTTCTTTGAACTCCATCCAAATACTTTGTGGGGGCACAGAGAAGTGTCCGCAGGCAAAAGAAATGGAGCTCATCATGTTGGTGCTGTGTGCCCAGAAAGCTCAAAAATGATATTCAGGGGCCTGTTAGCAAATGGCCCAGATCTTTCATCCTTTTGATTCTTTAGTTATTTTTTCCCTTGGTCTGGTTGCTTTTCAACTTCCAGGTGGCATGTGTAATGAGGTCCTGACTCAAGTGCATGAGGAAAAATTGAAATTGAATGAGCTGGGCTAGTTATATTCAAATGTTGTAAAGGGAATAAAATGTGAAACAAGGTATTTACAATCTGTTTAACTTTAGAAGGAGTAAGACTTTACCTTTCTGGTTGTTTCTGCTTTCCAAGGCACCATCTCTTTCCTACAGACATAATTTGAAACACATAAGAAGTGAAAATATGCTGTGTTACCACTGGGAGGTTAATTAATATTTCAGCTTAAAATGGAAATCTCTCACTCGACGTCACCTGTTTGATAAGCAAATATTGCCCGTGGACCCTTTATTCTGATGTGTATCCTCATTCTCCCATTTCTTGGTTTTAAACCTATACTTTTCCCTTAATTTAATTCTCTGGTTTCTTCTCTTCACTTTATTCTTTTCGTCTTCATTACCCTTCACACTTTGAAGTTCAATCTGGTTTCCAAGCATACACCCAATTCCTGCCTTCTGTAACCTGTCAACACATATGAATTAGCCATTAAAAAAATCCTTTGCTAGAAGTTAAGTGGGAATTTTTAGCTCATCTATTTATTACCATTTATTCTGCCTTCCCACTGTGTAAAACAATCTAAGGCTTGTCCCAATGAGGATCTTTAAAAATTGTAGTTCATATGATGTCAGTCCTTTACCTCTAAACCCAACTTTGTATTCTCAATTGCCTTGTCTTGTACCTGAGCTTTGAGGGTACCCTGTAGCATATCAGGTTTGTACTTCAAGGATATAGAAGTTTGGGCCTGTTTATTAGGTAGAAACCATCAATGCTAGTAATAGGAAGAGGAATGTAGTACAGACACAGGCCTCGGGTAGGGGACAATAACACTAGACTAGGGTGCAAGAGACCTGGTTTTGAATGTGGTTCTCTTTCTGATTCTTATCAAATTTCTCCCCCTCACTTCATTTTGTATCTTTATCTGAACAACGATGAGACTGAACTAGAGGGTCTAATTCTCTAGACATAGGAATGGGACTGAGAAAAAAGAATTGAAAAGATTATGTACCATGTGGCATTGTGGAGGTAAAAAGATAGTAGGTGTACAGGCATAGGAAAAGATAAGGTCTAAATTTGCTAAATTTGGGGTTTCATCCTAAAGAGATTCTTTCACAGAAAGTGTTTGAGAGCTTCAATACTGGGGCATTCCTGGTACATGACAGCTACAGTATATGCCTCATACATGAAGAACTCGAACCTTATGAATGAAAATCTTGTGTTAATAACATGGCAGCATAATTGAGAAAAACTGGCCAGGAAATGAGAAGTAAAAAGGTGTAATGTATTATGTCATATAGACATATTTTATGTTTATGGATTTTGCTAATGAAGATATGAATTAAGGTATTGTCTTCTTGCCAGAGTGAAATTAGAAAAAGTAATGTAGTTTTTTTCTCTCTTACAGTTGATAAAATATGGTATTTTTTAAAGAAAAGATTTGCCATTTTATTTGGACATGAGCAGATGTTTGAATTCAGGAAGATTTCAAAATAATATGGTTTGACTTTCATTTTACAATGGAAAGAACCACCTGTACACAGCCTCCTCCCCACATTGCTGATTTGTTTATTGTTGTCACTGCTAGTAGCTTTTTAGAGCCTGTGAATTGCAGGGTCTTCTCAAAAGAATTTCAAGTTCTGTGTTACTGACAAATATCTTTGCATCTTCTATGAATGATCAATTTTTATTTGGATGAGAATACAAGTATTTTCTTTGACCTTTGTGCATGTGGGTGAAGCAGACCTTTGAGGAAGCTGATAAAAATGGTGATGGCTTATTGAATATTGAAGAGATCCACCAACTGATGCATAAACTAAATGTTAATCTGCCCCGAAGAAAAGTCAGACAGATGTTTCAGGTAAGTTTTCATAATTGCATTGGCCTTTATATGAGACCCTACAATTAAGTTTGCAAACTCATGCTAGAAAAAGTGCTACATACCTCATTGCTGAATATCACTATAGTCACCTTTGAAATCCTCCACTTAAGAAGTCATGCACTGACACCAGCACATAGTTTATTCTTCAAAGAAATTTTGGAATTCTTTTTCCAGAATGGGCCATGAAAGCTGTGGTTATATTACGTCCCAAATGTCATCAAAATGTCTTCCTGTTAATATTTCCTTTATCTTCAAGTAAAGAAAAAATCATTGGGGGTCATATCAGGGAGTAGGGAGTGTGTTCCAATATAGTTATTTGTTTACTGACTAAAAACTCCCTCAGAGACATTGCTGTGTGAGTTGGTGCATTGTTGTGATGCAAGAGACATGAGTTGTTGGCCAAGGTTTTCAGTTAAGATTTCCTTAACTGATGAAGGAGGGAAGAGGAGAGGGATGGAAGGGGAGGAGGAGGTTGGATGGGAGAAGGGTAAATGGTAGGACCACACCTATGAAGCATATTATAAGGGTACATGTCACATCTATTAAGTGTAGAGTACAAATGTCTTAACACAATAAATAAGTGAGGTGAAGGCTATGTCAACAAGTTTGATGTAAGCATTCCAAATTGTATATAAAATCAGTACATTGTAGCCCATAAATGCATTAATGTATACATGATTTATGTATTTATGACTTAATAAAGATAAAAAGGGGGAGAAAAAAAAAGATATGTATATATAAAAAAAAGATTTCCCTAACTGTTTCTCTGTTGGTATTTATTTGGTTCTCAATGCTTCTCATAGTCAACCAAGGAGTTTAACACACAAAAATGAATTTTTTGTCATGTTTCATCAGTTCTGCTTATTACTGGCCACCCTAACCTTTCTTCATCAGTGACACTTTTCTTCCCTCAGAAAAATGTTTAATCCATTTGCATACTGCTTTTTTTTCTCATGGCATTATCCCCAAATTGGACTAAAATGTCCCATATTTCACTTCCACTCTTCCCAAGTTTAACAAGAAATTTACAAAGATTTGTTGGTTGCTCTAATTCAAGCTCCAGCATTCTCACATCACACAAAAACATGGAACAGCAATAATGAACACCACTCAGCAAGACACTAGCACACATCAACATGAACACAACTGTGAGACATTGATATACCGAGGTCATGAAACCTCACTGAGTTGTTTGTACAGTGCTGTCAATGTAAATGCATGGTGGCATGTTCATGAACTTAATTGTCAGACCTCACAAAATATACAGAAGTTATTGATGTACTTAGGTATACTAAAGTACAATAATACAATATTATTGTACAAAGTACAATAATATACAAAAATACATTATTTTGTTGGATGTTACTATTACATGCTCCCTACTGCTTTATTTTTCTTTAATGAAGAGAAGCTTTCAGCACGCAACTGTTCATAGCAGCTTTATTCATAATAGACAAATACTGGAAACAACCAGGTGGCTTCAAAAGATGAATGGGTAAAACACCTGTGGTCCATGCATAACTGTTGAATATCACTTACCAATAAAAATGAACAGCCTATATTGATATGTGCGACAACCTGTGTGAATCTCCAGAGAATAAAAAAAGCCAGTCCCCATAAGTCACATATTTAATAATTGCACCTATATGACATTTAGAAATATCTAAGTTATAGAAATGGAGAACATATCAGTGATTGCCAGAGGTCATGGATGGAGAGGATGGAAGGAGTTGGGATTTGCGGGGCGGGGGGCAAAGGAAAAGCTATTTTGGAAGCCCTCCTGTGTATATATTATGTCTCTAGTGAGAACTAAAATCTCCATAAAATGCTTGTACCTTGTAATCATTATTTGTGTGATACACATCGGCTTATTTATACTTTCAGTTTGGTCTGAAAGAGGCAGTTTATTTCATCAGAGAAACAAATTCATAAATTTAGCATGCATCCACAATTTTACTTCCTAAAATACCTTATTGTTATTGTAGTCGTTTTCAGAGAGTAATTATGGGCACTTTTTCTGACACTTAAATAATGGAGTAAACCCAATCCAACGAAAGGACAGGAATGTCTGCCTGATCCCCAGGGCTATTGTAAGGATCAGAATAGATACTAAGTAAGGTGATAAAAATGTCACTTGTCTAGGACCTGAAGAGCTCTCTGTTTTGTTTCTGAGTTCAATCCATGGGGCTTAGAAGTGCTAGTCACTCTTACCATTTAGGGAGCCCTCCAGAAATTCATTCAACTGCTGCTTGGTGTTAGCTGAAATGCTCTTTCCCTGTTGATAAGTCATGGAGGGAAATCTTTGGGCCCAAACCTCTTCTGTGGTATCAGACTGGGATTGTATTAATATTTAGTTTTCAGTCTGAGGTGCAGAGATGAGTTCTATTAAGTTTTAAATCTGTGTAAAGAAAATGTTAGACTGTTAGAAATTAGTAGCATATTAGTTTATAAAAGGTTCTTATTTGGAAGTAAGTCATATTTTGCAATGATTTTCTTTTCTAACTGATGAAGTAGGTGATACTTTGCACATATGAAAATAAGCTTAGGAAGGCAATGTGATGTTTAGTGCTTTGTGTTTCCCTTGTTTTCTAACCACTTGTCCTTAGACATGGTAAGAGTAGAAACAGCATGAGGTCCTAGGAGCAGCAGTGGGTGGAAGACAGAAGCTGGTTCCGTTCTGTGAGCCCTAAAGGTTATCCTGCCCCTGGTTGGGCGTGGTTTGCATTGTGGAGAACTGGGTCCCCTTGTGCTAGAGAACATGAGAGAATGGAAGGAAAAGGAAGGAATGAGAAAGCTACCTAGGGAAACCCAGAGATGGACAGGCGAGCGGAAATGTGTTGTCACCAACAGAGCAGATTATCTTTAAACTATGTGGAAAGGTCTGCCCTGTTCTGGTGTTCCCACTGTCATGTCCTCTGTCATAGGAGGGCAAAATCTATACCTGTAAAAGTTATGATTTGAGGGTGTGTGTGTGTATTTTTTGGAAGCAAGATAAGGAAGTACATAACATAAGCTATTAAATTATTTTTACTTCTGTTTTTCCCCATTCAGACACCTGTTCATCTCTAATGCACTTAGTATTTGAGAGGGTGAACTGGGAAATGTTTATGTCAAATGGCTTATGGGTTCAAAGTAAATCCTTTAGACAAGTTTTAAGGAAACATTAAAAGCGTCTTCTTTTTTTTTTTTTTTTTTTTTTGGCCCTAAATGTCAAAACTTATCAAGCTAGAAATGGCTGGATAAGGAGTTGTATCTGCTCTGCTGCATAAATATTCTGTCCATCCTGGGCTTCGTGTCTGGCAGGGTTCTGTAAAAATGTTCATGGTCAGAGTGGTCAGATGAAGGATCTTGACATTATTTTAGCAACATTCTCTTTCTTTTGAGTATGTTGCTGGTGAAGACATGAAAGCCTTCTTGGAGTTTTCTTTTTTCTCTTTGCCTTCTTGTTGTAGTGAAAGATTCAACTGTTATTTTTTAAAGTAATCTTTTGAGGTATTAAAATCCTTAGAGTTTTACTATTCTTAGTTGTATTAGACATTTATATGGAAAAGTCTTGAAAAGTGTTTCATCTCTGTGTCCAAGATCAGATATTTTGAAACAAAATTATGGCAGTAATTTGGACATTAGACCCAGTTTCTTAGGATGGCATCGTCTTTCTAAGGGAAATGCCTGAAGCATTGATATTCAAACCGCTGTCTGTAAAGGGAAAGAGGCAACAGTCATCAGCCTCTTTGTGACACAGAGGCTGATGGTCAAAGTGTTTGCTCATAAGTAACCAAAGGTTAGCAAAGTTTTTTTTTTTCTTCAATTTTTTATGTGTACTTTGCCTTTCAAAGTTATGTGTAAAACTGCTTAACAACCGATTGTACTTCACAAAAATGTATGAATTTCAAAATGCTGTTTATTCCCTATCAGTTTTTGTTCAGTTACAATTGTGTTTACTTAGAATGAAGATCATGTAAATGGGTCATTTACCCATTATGTATCTCAAATAGTTTTATGATTTTGTAAGGGCGGCACCTGTGGCTCAAGGAGTAGGGTGCTGGCCCCATATACCAAAGGTGGCGGGTTCAAACCTGGCCGGCCAAAAACTGCAAAAAAAAAAAAAATTCAATCAGGTACATGGTAAAAGATTCTTGCTCAGTAATTACTAGAATCAAACAATTTCAACTAGAAATTAGTACAGATGGATTATTCAGACTTTTCTATGGAGGAAAAGCAGAGAGGTCCCAGTGATGCTGATGGTTGTGAGAGCATCAGATCTACCCCTGGAGAATTAAGAGAAATTCTCATATAGCTAAAAAACACATCTGATTGGATTGCAGTACAGAAACTGATGAGAGGGTGGTATTCATCAGGTTTTAAGTGTAGCCTCTTTTGTTCTTAATCAATCTTGTTCAATATACTTCTTTTTTGTTAAGTTTTTTCACAAACCCGCCTTTGGTTTTCTTGCATGCCTTTGTATTATTTCTATTTGTTTTCTATTTCATTGCTTTCTGGTTTTGTTTATATTTCCTTTGGCTTAATTATTTTCTAGCTCTTAAAGTTATTAACTTCTCTTCTAAATCTGCTTTCTAATAAATTTAAAACTTCAAGTTTCTTTCTATTTACTATTTTAACTTTATCCTGCAAATTTTAATATGTAGTGATTTGTTCACTTATGTGTATTTTATTTTCCATTTAGAATGTGTTATATTATTTATACAGTTTTCTTTTTAGCTTTCTTTTTATTTATTTATTTATTTTTTATTAGTATTAGATCATAGCTGTGTACATTAATGCGATCATGGGGTAACATGCACTGGTTTTATAAACAGTTCGATACATTTTCATCACACTGGTTAACATAGCCTTCCTGGCATTTTCTTAGTTGTTGTGTTAAGACATTTATATTCTACATTCACTAAGTTTCACATGTACCCTTGTAAGATGCACCGCAGGTGTAATCCCACCAATCACCCTCCCTCCGCCTATTCTTTTCCCTCCCTCACCTCCCTCTCCCCCTTCCCCCTGTTCTTAGGTTATAACTGGGTTATAGCTTTCCTATGAAAGCCATAAATTAGTTTCATATTAGGGCTGAGTACATTGGATACCTTTTCTTCCATTCTTGAGATACTTTACTAAGAAGAATATGTTCTTTATTGATTTATAAATTTATTGAAATCAGAGAAATTGGTTTGTATCAGGTTGATTTTTAAATGTTTGTTGAAACTTTCTTTGTGGTCTAACATATAGTCAGTTTTTATGATGCTCTGTGTATGCTTGAAGAGCTTGTGTGCTCACCAGCTGTGAGTTGTGTACTAGCTTTTTGTAGGGAATGTTATTTCCCAATACTGGATGTCCTATTTCAATCTCTTATTATGGCCTTGTTTTTTCTATGTCTTTTTCAGGAAGCTGACACAGATGAGAATCAGGGAACTCTGACATTTGAAGAGTTTTGTGTTTTTTACAAAATGATGTCTTTGAGACGAGACCTTTATCTGTTGCTCCTGAGCTACAGTGACAAGAAAGATCACCTGACTGTAGAAGAACTGGCTCAGTTTTTGAAGGTGGAACAAAAGGTATCATTAGACTATTGAACTGAATGTTAACGTAAAAATATTTGTGAAAGATACAAGGCTTTCTTTGGGATTTGAGATAGGTTTATTTTAATTTAGGAAAAAGGGGTCAATATCCCAAGTTGACAAAAATCTATGAGTAATTTAAAACTATTTTCAGCAGCTTTTAAGAGAAAAAGAGTCAAATTGAACCTTGGTTTATTTGATATTTTTACCTTAAATATATGGAGGATGGATGTAGACATTTTCCCACAGAGAAATGAATGTTAACTAATGTATTTGATTTTAGATACAATGGTGCTGTTTTCTATAATGTTATAAAGTGTTAATAATTAGTATAAATTTATATTTTGTTTTTATATTAGCATAAATAGAAATTTATATTTATATTTCTATAGAAATAGAAATCTATATAGCGTAATAGAAATATATATTTATATTTCAAAATATGTTAATAATATAGCTAAGTATTAAACTATATTACAATTATTAACTAGCATTATAGTAGGTCATTGATAATTATAATAGAAAATTGGCATTTCGTCATGTGAAAAGACTAAGTGAATTAGGTACTGATTAGCAAAGGAAATTTCTAAATATACTTAAAATATATAGGCTGAAATGTGGTCACAAAGCGATTCTTCTAGTGGTTTTTTAAAAAATATCACCTCAAACTCTGTTTCTCACTAATGTAAGGGAATAGATGTATTTTTTTTAAACTTTTCTAACCTTTTATCTTAGACTTTTTTTTTTTTTTTGAGACAGAGTCTTACTTTGTCACCCTCAGTAGAGTGCTGTGATGTCACAGCTCACAGCAACCTCAAATTCTTGGGCTTAAGCGATTCTCTTGCCTCAGCCTCCCGAGTAGCTGGGACTACAGGTGCCAACCACAATGTTCAGCTATTTTTTTGGTTGTAGTTGTCATTGTTGTTTGGCAGACCCAGGCTGGATTCGAACCTGCCAGCTCCGTTATATGTGACTGGCGCCCTCGCCGTTGAGCTATAGACACTGAGCCCCTTTTATCTTAGACTTTTTGAAGGGAGGCTTTTGGTTTTACTGGTATTGATGAGATTTAATTTTCTTTAGATTTATGAACTAATTGTCATAATTATTCATTTTATCCATTTTAAAATAAAGTCATTTAGCTCTGTTGAACCTGTAAAGAATCATCAAATATTTGGACTTTATTATACAATAACCAATAGGAAGCATTTAACCGGCATCCTGTGTTTGAATACTTCTTTCTTTTCTTCTTAAATGATAGCTTTGTTCAGATATCACTTAGATACCATACAATTCACCCTTTTAAAGTGTACAACTTCATGGATTTTAGTATATTAATAGAGTTATGCAGCTATCACCACTATCTATTCAGTACATTTCCAGCATCCTGAGAAGGAACCCCACGCCCATTAGCGGTCATCCCCTATTTCTCTCCCCGCCTGGACCTTGAGAATCACTGTGCCTGTGATGTCTGTTCCGGACATCGTCTATAAAGGGAATCGTATCATATGTGGCTTTTGTGATCGGCTTCTTTTATTGCTTCATATTTTCAAGGTTGATCCACATTGCGGCATTATCAGCACTTCTTATTGCTAGATAATGTACCTTATGTGAATCTATCACATTTTGTTTATGAATGTATTAGTTGATGGCCATTTGTGTTGTTTCTTATTTTTGGCTATTATAACTAAGGCTTCTATGAACATTTATATACAAGTTTTTATGTATACATATGTTTTTTGTTTCCTTGGGGTATGTACCCAAGCAGAATTGCTAGGTCTCATAGTTTGAGCATTTCATACAATCCAGATCTGGTTATTGTAAGGATGTCATGTGAACTAGAACAAACTCTACCATGAAATTGCAATGGATAGTGCTTTGAATTAATATTTGAATATTAAAGAGAGATAAATTTCCACACACTCTAAGAAGTATAGAGAACAAGGATGGGCTGGATAGATTTGGAGATTGTGAGTTTTCCTTGGAGGTATTAACAAGGATGGGAGATGTTATTAAGGAGATTTAAGTATGTGTGGTTGCTTGGATTAGTGAAATTTCAGATTAATTTATTTCCTGTGTGAAAAGATATTATATATTCTAGGCATTGTGCTAAGTTTTCATAATGGACAAACCTGCCCCCAGAGAGGTCAAAATTGAGATATATTTTTGATATTTCACAATTTTGAGAGTCTTTGGTAAGAAAGAGAATGTAAGAAGCCAAACAACATGCTTTTTAAGGTTTGCTTGGATTCTCCCATTTTGAGACAGAACAAAATTTATTATAATTATTTGCTGCTTGATTTTTTTCTGGACCTTTTGCTTCTGTAAAAAAGTACGTTTGTTAAGATGCTAAAAAAATGAGTAATACATTATTAATATATAGGAAATTATGCTCACTTAGTTTTGGTAATAATTTGAATTAAATTGAGGTTTTGAAGTGATTTCCATTTACTCCTGGTAACTTTCTTTAATTTCCTCCTATGTAACCTAGAAAATTATGTTACACTTGGCATGACCCAAAACCTATTTGAATTTCATAATCTGAGCTAGTAGGTACTGCTTGTAGATTCATAATAGGCAAACATTTCTATAGCATTTAAATGCAATTTTTGAATTTTCTTCTGTGAGATTAATTTGCTGATCAGATTCTTTAACTTTTGCATTAGTTACAATGAAAAATGGTAGAAAGTATTTGGGAAACCAAACCCATACAAATGTTTCCTCTGAGTTATTATCAGTGAGCCATAGAATTAGATATTTTCATGGCATTTGAAGCATATCTCCATAATACTGTGTGTGAGATTTGTTTCAGCTTATAGTTTTTTTTTTTTGTTTCCCTTGTACAATCTTTATTTTTGGTACACTGCTGAAACTGGGTGGTCCTTTTTAAATAAAACATTATTTGCAAAACAGAGGGTATTATTTGTTTTTAAAGCTTTTGTAAATAAAGAAATGTTTTCTTAAAAAAAGTTAATCACCAAAATTATAAATATTTAAATTATGCATATCTGAAACAATAGGATATAAGTATAT
>CAUYPK010147525.1:0-17110 GCA_963574355.1 Loris lydekkerianus
GTGGCCTTAGCGTGCCCCACTGCTTTGTATAGGAATTGTGCATGCCCTGTGCACGTGTGCTGTGCTGTGATTGGCTGTGCCACATTATAAGAGTGGTGCTGGGGAGGACAAAGGAAAGAAGAAGAATCACCCGGGAGGAAAAGAATGCTGTGCTCCGAGCTCTCCTGCAATAAAGTCTTGTGAAGCTTTTGTTGGTGTCCTCGTCTCTGCTGGTCAGCGCGGCGACACCGACACCGACAATTAGGGTTGTCACAAAATTCAACCTCATCCATTGCGGCCCACTTCTTTCTGTTCCCTCAGGATAATACAGGATCCACAGAACTTGCTTAGTTTACAGCAGGGTTTCTCGATCTTTTTTATTTCAGGTTAATGTGAGGGTACAAACAACTAAGTTACAAAGTTTGCATTTGTTAGGTAGAGTCCCTCTTGTAGTTGTGTCCCACACCTAAGAGGTGTGCCATACACCCTTACTTTGTGATCAGTAAGTGGAAGCACACCAATCCTCCTCTCTCCTCCCCTCTCCCTGCCTCCCTCCTTGCCCCTCCTGCAACTTGAACTGAATTTTTCTCTTCTGTGGGTGTATATTAGATCATCTACTGACTTCATGTTAGTATTGAGTACATTGGATACTTGCTGTTTCATTCTTGTGATACTTTACTAAGAAGAATGTGCATCAAGTCCATCCAAGTTAATACAAAAGATGTAAAGTCTTCATCTTTTTATGGTTGAATAGTATTCATGATATACCTATACCACAGCTTGTTAATCCATTCCTAGATTGGTGAGCATTTAGGTTATTTCCACATTTTGGCAATTGTAAACAACTGTGATAGCAATCTACTGCAAATGTCCTTATGGAAAAATGTTTTGTTTTGTTTTTTTCTTCTTGGTAGATGCCTAGCAATGGGATTGTGGGATCAAATGGAAGATCTATCTAATTTGAGTTCTTTGAGTTGAGTTCTTCATACTTCTTTCCCAAGAAGCTGTATTAGTTTGCTGTCCCATCAACAGTGTAAAATTGTTCCCCTCTCTCCACATCTGCAACTTTGGGACTTCATGGGGTGCCCTAATCTTACTGGGGTTAGGTAATATCTCAGGGTGGTTTTGACTTGCATTTCTCTGATGATTGGATGAGGATCATTTTTAATATGTTTGTTAGCCATTCATCTGTCTTCCTTAGAGAAGGTTCTGTTCATGTCTCTTGCCCAGTGATAGATAGGATTGTTTGCTCTTTTTTTGTTGTTGATTAATTTGGGTTCTCTACAGATTTGTAACATGCAAATACATACAAATCTTTGTCATATTTGTAACATGCAAATATCTTTTCCCATTCTGAAGATTGCCTTTTTGCTTTCATAGTGTCCTTAGCTGTGCAGAAGCTTTTCAGTTTAATTTAGTCCCATTTGTTTATTTATGTTGTTGTTGTGATTGCCAATAAATTCTTCTTCATAAAGTCTTTCCCCAGTTTGACATCATCAAGAGTTATTCCCACATTTTCTTCTAGAATTTTTATAGTTTCAGATCTTAGATTTAAATATTTTATCCATCTTGAGTCAATTTTTGTAATGGTGAAATGTAGTTATCCAGTTCTTCCAGCACCAAACTGAAACCAGACAAGGATATCCTCTATTGCAACTGGAAATTCTAGCCAATGTAAACAGGCAAGAGAAGGATATAAAGGGCATCCGAATGGAAGCAGAGGAGATCAAACTACCACATTTTGCTGATGATAATATCTTATATTTGGAAAACTCCAGAGACTCAACTACAAGCTCCTGGAAGTGATCAAGAAATACAGTAATGTCTCAGGATATAAAATCAGTGTCCACAAATCAGTAGCCTTTGTATATGCTAATAACAGCCAAGCTAAGAAGCTAATCAGGGACACAAGTCCCTTCACAGTAGTTTCAAAGCAAATGAAATACCTGGGAATATACCTAACAAAAGAGGTGAAGGATTTCTACAAAGAGAATTATGAAACCCTAAGAAAATAAATAGCAGAAGACATCAGCAAATGGAAGAACATACCATGCTCTTGGCTGGGAAGAATCAATATTGTTAAAATGTCTATACTACCTGAAGCAATCTACAGATTTAATGCAATCCCCATTAAATACCAACACCATACTTTGAAGAACTGGAACAAATAGTTTTTCATTTTGTATGGAACCAGAAACAATAGCTAAGGCAAATTTTAATAATAAAAACAAAGCTGAGGCATCACTCTACCAGACTTTAGGTTATATTACAAGTCCATCATGATCAAAACAGCATGGCATTGGTACAAATATAGAAACATAGACATATGGAACAGAATAGAAAACTGATGAAACAAATCTCTTATTGCCATCTGATCTTTGACAAACCAAATGAAAACATACACTGGGGAAAAGTTTCTCACTCTTTACATTATTGACATTTTAAACCAAATAGTTCTTTTTTTGAATAGTTGTCCCATACATTGATGGGTATTTAGCATAGCCTTGGAGGCTGCCCTCTAGAAGCCAGGAGCACCATCTGAGTGCTGTTATGGGAAAAATAGAACCCTTCTCCTCCACCTGCCATAACCAAAATTATTTGCAAGCATTGCCCAAATACACTACTGGGGGTCATTGTTCCCAGCTGAGAACGCCTGCTCTAGAATAGGTGAGAAGTTTCAGTTTTAGTTTTCATGGGTGCTCTTGGCTTTCCTCTCCGACCAGGTCTGCTTGCCATTGTCTGAAGGCTTGTGCCTCCAATCCCCTTTTGCTGAGTCAGGAGGCTCTTTGTGAAGGGTCTCAGGCCACAGTACTTAGAGTGCCTAAATCTTTCATGAAATGATCCTTCTTATTTTTTATATTTTTAACATATATATTATATATGTTTGTACAAACTTTTCTAGTAGCAAACTATGGAAATGATCCCTGAAAGTATACTCTTAAAATGATCCTTCTCAGAGCTCTTATGAGCCCTGTAAGTGCTGTGTACCCAGGAAAGAGCCTTTCTTTGGAGACCCTGTCTTTGGTGTTTGGGGACCCACCTCTTTTTGAGTTCAGATCTTTTCTATGTCCTTCAATTCTATATCTCTCCTCATCTTAGAAAATCTCAAATAATGCTGCTGTGAAACAAACTTTGAGGACAAGTATTAATTATCTAGTAAAAGTAGAACCACACTTCCAAGTCACAAAGCCCTGTTTGCTAATACTCAATATGGAAACCTGTACTCTGCTTATCTTCTTTCTCTTGTCACATATTTGTTTATTTTTTACTCATGTTACTATATTATCTCATTCTTTTCCTTTCCTGCAATCTCTCTCATTTTTTTCTCAACTCATTTTTAAAATTCTGCATATTTCTACTTCAAAAATAGCTGTTACAGGCACAGAAAATTTATGGAAAAGAATGGAAACCACATCTATTCTACATCTCTGTTGATTCAGAGGAGTGGTAAGACAAAGACTGGAAGTTACATCCACATTTCTGGGAGGAAAAAAATGTTGTATGCATTTGTACGGTGCCTTAGAACCACTTATTTGTAATGTGTACAAAGTAATATTTGACCAAATTAAAATATCAATGAAATGGTCTGCTTCTTTCTTCTTTCCTTCTTTCAGAGTCATTTAATTTCTTTTCTTCAGTTGGCAGCAAACATTGTCTGCTCTTAAAGTCAAGAGCTTTGGCTTATCTTCAAAGGTGAGGGAGCGTGCTGTGGAGAGTGATACATAGCTTAGTGGAAATATTTTGCCACGGGAGGGGTGGCTGCTATCCTCTCTTGGAACATTAAAAAATAACTTTTAAATCAACCTGAAGGTTGGGCAGAATTGAGATTCATCCATAAATTGGAGATGGAAAAATTCCTGGCAGAGTTTCCAAGGCTGGAAAATCACTAATTTTCCTTATTCTTATCCACCAAAGGTCAGGAAGCCTATTTTGCTCCTGGATAATATAGTGACCACCTTCTCAGCCATTTCCCAAATCTGGACACTTTCCAGGCACCCTTTCTGCCCTAGTCTCTGCTCTCCATGCTGCCCCTTCAAGACAGTTCCCATCAGGCCTCTGAAGTTCACTGCCAAGGTTGTACAGGCTTGTCCTCAACTCCCTCCTCCCCTTTCTTCCAGACTGAGGGCTCTGGGGCATTCTCAATGGTTATGGAGGGGCCCTGCTGCTGTACAGTCAGTGATTCTGACCTAGTTCTTCCAAGGGCAAGCCCTGGTGATGAACTCAATTCTGCATGTTAGGTGAAAAATGTTGTGGGCCCTGGGCCAGGCTCAACTCCAAACTTGACGAATGCTCAGCCATTTGAAGTGTTCTGCTTCAGGGAAAAATGCCTCATAGCTCACCTTCCACAGTCCTTGCTTTGTGTCCAGTTTATCTGGATCCTTTTTAGTGATCTGGCACACCTCATGGAAAAGTCATAGGTGCTTCTACCCTATGTGATATCTGCTATGAACTGTGTGCCTCTGAATATTTGAATCTGGCTTTACTAGAGTCCCTAACCTTTTCATAGAGGGGCACTGGAAGGTGACCCTCTGAAGGACAGTTTGGTTTGTCTTCTCAGGTACCATTTTTAGAGTTGTTCAGGCTCATCTTAATTGATACTGCCCAAACTATAACCTAATTTGCACCCAAAATCATAAGCTAATAGTGTCCCTGATGATGTTGCCTTATGTAACAGCATTTCAAATTCACTAACACTATACTTAGATGTGCAAAGAAATGTAGCCAACTAACAATGTTTAGTAAAAATATTCCAGATATAAGTGAAAATGTAATGAACATTGCCAAACCTAAGAAATGAAATAACCTCTTAATAGCCTCACTTTCTATTCTGTTCTATTTCATCACTCTCTCCTCCCTCACAGGTAAATACTTATTTTGAATTTTGACTTTCTCATTGCACATATTTCTTTATGTTTTTACTTTGTATTTATAGAGTATGAGAGGCAGTGGAGCATAGTGGTTAAGAGCGCTATGGAATCAGACTGCCAACTTCTTTATATGTACTTCAGCTTTTTAAAATCTGCAAAATGGGGATAGCAATAGTACCAACCTCTTAAGTTATGAAGAGTAACTCAATACACACATATGATCTCAGGCTTGAGATACCTGGTACATAGGAGGCCTTGTATTAAATATTTTCATTTATAAATATCTTAAACAATACTTTTGATTGCTCTTAAACTTTATATAAATGTTATACTAAGTCTATGTATCACATGCACCTTTTATTATTTGCTTAATATTATATTTGTAACATTCATCCATGTTGATATATGTAACTTTCCTTTATGGTATTTGGTTGTGTGATTTTTCCCCAATTTGTCCATTCTCCTGTTGAAGGACATTCGGGTTACGCTCAGCTTTTTTGTGATAACAAACAGCCCTACAATTAATGCTTTTTATGTTTTTCCCTGTGTCCAGGAGCACAAGATTTCTAGGGTTTGTACACAAAAATAAAATTTGTGAGGCTTAACTTTTTTTTTTCATTAATTAATGAGTACATTTCTTCACAATTCAACTTCCCATCCCCATCCTCTCCAAGAAACACCTTAATTGCTCTCTATAGAGGAGAAACTTAAACTTGAGAACCCAGTCTCTCTTGATGTAAATGGTCAATTTTGGATGACTCTTAAGGTAGACAGTAAGTTTTCACATTTTGGCTCCTTCCTCTGTACCTTGCAAAGGTGGCCTCCTGGGATTAATAGGGACAGGTGGGTGGGGCTGGAACCTTTCCATCTACCATGGGACCTTGCCGACTGCCTGGCCTTCTCTCTGAACTCCATTCACTAACGGACATTGTGGTCCTGATTGTTTTACTGGTCATGATATTGTTTTTGAAGCCATTTTATCCTAATTTCAGACCTATGTTGTTTCCCTAGAAATTTCAGTAACTCTGCAGTCCCCACCCTACAGTCAAGAGGAATGTAGACTTCCGGGCTTCTGCAGGTGCAGGACAGACTGCAGGAGACAGGGGCAGACATGTGTGCTCCCTCCAGCTCATAAGCAGCCTTGCTTGTAATGCAACATTGTTCCTGTGCTGGGCTGCCCAGGGTTGTGCGGGGTGGGGCGGGGTACCTCCTGCTCCCCACCCTCCATGACCTCACTTGGTGTTCTCAGCTTCTTCTAATTCTGCATACCTTTATTATGTCTCTCTTTGGGGTTCTATTCCAAGACAGGGACAATACTAACATTTGATTTCCCATCTTTGCCTTTTTCTCTTATTCAGGACCTTCATGTGGGCAAAGAAAGTCATGATCCCTCACTTTTTTTTTCCCCTTTGGACAGGACTTCCTAGGGCCTATCTTCTCTCTATTTGATGTGCATTTGGCTTGCCCCCTTGTTTTCAGCCAAAAGAGCTAGCAGGGTGTAGGGAGAGAGAAATCAGTTTAAGGTCAAGAGCACAAAAATGAGATAGTTACAACACTGAGCCTGCTATGGAAATGCTAGTATATACCTTTGAATTGTGCAAAGGTACTGCTCTAAGCAGGACAGGAAAGCTAAACCTAGATTCTGATGGGAAGTCAGAATATGTGGTTGGCGCAGTTCCTATTTATCGTGGGGCAGTCAGAAACTATTTGAAAGAGAAGTGGTAAGGTTGGAAATTACCGTATGGGGTAATTACTATATACAACAAGGGCTGCCTCTAGCAGCCAGATGCCTTCCAACCAGAGGTACTTGTGTTGTGGAAGCCATGGAAGAGTGGGTGTCACCACTTTCTGGGAAACTACTAGAGGAAACAAATGCATGGTGGAGCAAAGTGCAGGTCTGGTCCTCCCTATGCCCACAAAGAGCATGTGTCCCCAGCCACAAGCTGCCACCACGGCCTGTGGACCATGCGCTGCTTCAGTGGGAACTCTGCTCTGATCTTTGCACCCATGATTTATGTGCTTCTCAGGATCAGATATTTTGTGTTTTTGCCTTATAATAATAGGTTAAAAAAACAGAGGGTTGGGGAGAAGTCAAGGTGACCATTTCCGAAGGTCATTACCTTGCTCATAAAAAACTCCATAAACTTGCCAGCATTATTATAGGCCAGTATAAGCAATCACCACCTTTCAGGGACGCCGGGCACAGGGCTGTGCGGTCTCTGTCTCTCATGCCTGTATGTGGCTGCTCACAGCGTATTCACGAATTAATTCAGATTTGGTAACGTGCGCCATAGCAGAAGCAATTTCACAAGAAGAGAGCAGAAAGGTTCTTTAGGAAGCTCTTGGCTTTTGTGAAAATCCTCTCTTAAGATATTAGTTTTGGGAAGAAAAGTTGAGATCTAACGTTCAGGAGCGAATGAGCCTAGCTGCTTGCGGGAAAGGTGTAGGTTAATTAAAGGTTCAGCATTTCCACCTCGGAGTGCCGGATAATGTTGGCTAACTAAGTGGCAATTTCATAGCCTGGGCTTAATGATTTGATGATGAGTCATCCTGGGGTTTTTACCAGTTCTGAGATGACAGAGAGGGGAAATAAAGTTAGCAGGAAAGGATGCAAACACTGACTGACTAGCTGGAAGACATTATAACTCATTCGCACTCTTTAATAGAATAGCGAGAATTTTTGAAAAGGGACAGTTGTTGGCAAATGTCAAAGGTTTCATCAATAGTTTATGTGTCTGTGTATGTCTATCTGTGTAAAAATGCAACAAACAAAGTAATAAAGCCAAAAATCCACTGGATAAGTTGAAATGGACTACTAAAACACGTTCAAATAATTTTGACAGAGCAAGGAAGGATGAAAAGAGACACAAAAATCATTGAAGGCAAAACAAAAAATAATGGAATAGTTGACCTAAATCCAAATCTCCCCCGCTCTCTCTTCACACACACACACACACACACACACACACACACACACAGTGTTGTTTCCTCCATTAATTGGACAAGTAGCTTTGGCTGTGTTTCTTAACCTCTTATTGTTTTATTTCCATATTTATAAAGCGAAGTTTATATTGCCAGCTCTTTATCTCACTGAAGGGTTAGGAGGGTTAAGGAAGTCTATGTTGGTCTTGCAACACCCCTCTCCCAAAATGCACCCCCAAATCTCACTTTTCATACCAGACCAGAAAAATCTACTCTACAAAAACGAGAGCATAAGGAACGCTGCACCTTCTTCCCCTGGCATCCTCATGCTTCCCCCATGACATTGAGCTCGGACACTGCAGATCCTCTTCTCTGCCTGCACTCTCTTCTCATTTCTGAGAATTAAATTGGGCTTTGGAATTGGCAACTGAGATGTATTCTACTATTTAGTGTTGACAGATTTTTATTATGTTGTGACCACAGTTTTTTTTCTTTCTTTCTTTTCTTTCTTTCTTTCTTTCTTTTTTTCTTTTTCCCAGCAGCGTGCATGTGGGAGTGCAGGCCAGTCAGAAAGAGAAAGAACGTGCTGGGGCGGAAGACAGTCCTGCTCACCCCGGGACACACGCGGCAGGCAGAAGCAGGACAGGAGGCGGGAGGGGTATTGTACAGCAAAATGCAAGTCTCTGCTGAGAAATCTGAATCCTCCGGATTAGCATCAGTAGGAGTAAGACCAATGACCTTCAGAAAGGAGAGGCAGCTTGAAATGTCCCTTTGTTTTGCTATATGCGTTCCCTGCTGGTCCTCTATCAGTCTTCTTTCCCTGGGTTTGGAAGGTTCCAGGCTGATTGTTTTCAGCGGGCAGCTCTTCTCTCTAGGTCCATTCCCCATGGTGGTACTAAAGCGCTACAGTTATTAGCGGCAGACCTTTTCTGGGGAAGAGCTGCATCATTTCCAAGGGGACCTAAAACAATTTAGTTCGGAAAAATACCCTTATGATCAGCCAGCTCAAAAAAAGTGCTGCTGAGCTGGCTATAAGTCATCTGCCTCCTTCAATAGCTACCGTTTAAATTGCACTTGAACACTGAAAACAAATAGGCTTTCATTGTCTGTCTGAAACCTTTAATATAGCTTCAAAGTTTTCAGAGGAAAATACTGCATTGCAGCTTTCCTGTTTTTGCAGCAAATCTCTGTTGGCTTGTGCCTGCAAAGGAGGGACTGCCACAAAGGCAGCCTCTTTTCAGCTCAACTTAGCAGACCTTTCAGGTGTAGCAGACTTGGAGAAAAGTGTCCTCAGTTTGTCTGGGGGCAAAGGAGACTTGGGAGGGGAGGGTAGAAACTCCAGTACTAATTTAAAAGGGTTGGTTATCGTCATTTATTAAATAAAGATGATGAGGTGTTTATCAGGCAATGCATTTTCTTTAAAAAGCTGGGCATGCTTTAAAATTCTGGAGAATTTATGAAACAGATTCAAGATGCCTGATATATTCTTCCCATTCCTACAAGCTTTGCTTAATTTTAACCCACAGCAGATGGACATTGCATGTCTTGGCCATCAGCAGATTGGCCAGGGAAAGGCCACTGGAAGCTTTGCAAAATTTGGTAAAAGATGTTTTTTAGATGATGACTTGCATTCTCCAAGCATGTCGTGGTCTAGGTACTGGAATGCAGAGATAAACAAGACCCAAATCATTAACCTTAAGAGCTGCTTTTTAATCATGCCAAATAGCAGTTCTCCAGGATATCTAGAAGTCCCCCAATCTCTCCTCTTTCTCTGCTCCCAGGAATTGAGTCTGTCTGCATTGTGTTTTAGTGCAGCTGGTGCTGTTTCAAAATGCTACTTTTCTTTGAATACTTGCTGCTAAATTCCATGTGTTAAGGAGCAGAAAGCATACAAGACACACTCTTGCCAAAACTGACTTATGACTTAGGCAATGTTATGTTAACTAAAATAAAACCTTAAGGCCCTCCAGCCAACCGAATGGACCCCCTCTTGGCCAAGGGAACTCCAGAAATACCCTAAAGCTGAGTTCTTTGCATGAGCAGGGAAGTCAGACACACCTCTTCTTGCTGCCTACCTTCTTAAAAATATCCTTTGTAACTCATTAACAGGCCCAAGGCTGTGCAAGACATTTGAAGCCTACCAGCAGGTCCTCAATTTATTTAATAGATCACTTGAGTCCAGTGGCTTGATTAGCAGACTTGCTAATCTGAATTTAGAACATTCCAAGGCTGTAGATCAAGCTTCATTTCTTTAACCAATTACAAATCAAAGAATATTCAAACCCACCTGGACCCTGTAATCCATTTATTGTGAGATATCTCACCTTTTGGGGCCAAACCAACATACACCTTCCATGTATTGATTTATGACTTGACTTTATGAGTAATGTTTGCTGTTCTGCTAGGCAGTAAGTCAGACAGGAGCAGGGTGGATGGTGGATGCAGATAGGCTATTTTGGACTGGCTTGGGTCAGGGTGGCATGAGTTGTTATGGGAACAGGGCTAATTGAGACCTTGCAGGAGCAAGACTTGGAGGTGGGTTGTTTTGGGGAGCTAGTTGTCTTGGGGGACTGATTAATGCCCCAGGGACTTTCTGACATGGACAGACAGATGTGGTCATACTGACGTGGATTATTCAGGGAGCAGCCTGATTAGGGTCCTAGGAAAGGGGTTCCCAAGAAAGAACAGATGACATGTTAAATGGGTCTGCAAGGACTGACCAATGAGAAAGAGGCAGAGAAACCACAAAGCAGAGATATTGTCAAGGCTTCAATACAAGGTGTTTGCAGCATGTGCACAGTTGAGGTAACGGTGTCCTTAAATGAACTACCCTTAGTAACACAGTAAAAATCACACCTACCAGCACCATGATAGTTTACAAATACCATGGCAACTCTTGGAAATTGCCTTAAAAGGATAGAAAAAGGGAGGGTTCCCAATTCCTGGAATTCTCCACCCCTTTCCAAGAAAAATAATGAATATTCCATTCCCCATTTGACATAAAATTAAGGAATCAACATTAAAGGAGAAATCTTGTCAGGGTCTTCTCCACGTGTGGGGCTGACCTGTTCCTTCTTTGGAATATACTTGTGCTTTAATCTTTAGTAGACTTTTGGCAATTTACCTGCTTGCACCTTCTTGCTCTGCTCATTCATTCCATTGAGTCAATACCAGGGACCATTCTTCAGAATCTTGGAACCCAGAGTCCTGACATCTGTTTCTTCAGCACTTAACACTACCTCTCTGCAATGTATAAAACCAAACATTAACCCAAACATTAGGAGACAACTTGCTCCAGGATTCTTGGGTGTGGCTCCAAGCCATGGTCACTCATACTCAGCTCGGAATAAACATCTTTAAATTATTTTTCAGAGTTTGGGTTCATTTCCATTCACAGTTATTATCCTGTTTTACAGAAGAGAAGCATGAGGAAGGGGACTTTCCAAATGTCACACGGCTGGTGAGTAGCAGAGCTGATTCCCATTAGGGTCTTTATTTGATGTGCCTTCTATGCCCCAGGACGGTCTAACATGAGCTCACTTTGGCTTGGAGAGAGTGGAACTTGAGTACTGTCAGAGATAGCTCACTTTACATTTTGCCTCACTTATGACAATCCCTCCTGTCTTCCCACAGTAGTAATGCCAACTAACAGAATGCTTACCTTTATTATAGAACGAGTTAATCAAAGGTTTGCTTTTCCTTTCTCTTTTCCCTCTTCTGTGAATCATGCTATGGCTGCCCTTATTATAATGTTGTCTGCTTTAAGCACATATACTGGTTCCCTCCTGAAATACAGCCATCTAAAATTCTGCTTTAGGAACCCAGAGCATATTTTCCTTTTAATTGTATAAAGAGAATCACAGAACATTGACCATGTTTTTTCCCAACATGTAACTTCTAAAAATCTTGCCTGGAGTTTGAACTGAGAAGCCTTGGGTATTACTCCAAAAGCAGGTTTGTTTGGGGGAAAAATGTTTTGCAGCTGAGAGCAGTTTGAAAGAGGCTCTTGGTGAGCTTTTGTTCTTGCCTGTTTAACAGTTTAAGGTTTAGAGAAGCCCATCTGAATTCACCTTTTGCATTTGAGTCCAAAAACTGAATTTATTAAAGGGCTCTCCTGAGCCTGCAGTGAATTTCAGTGTTCCTAGGAGGACGCTCCAGGCTCACTTAACTGGTCTGAAATCGCATGGCCTCAGGCTCTCCCGTCTTATTTGGAGGAGGATGGGAGTTGGGGAATTAGTTCAAAAGCTGCAACCACATTTTCCCTTTTTGTCTCACAAGCCTGTTGTTTACTATTGGTTCCATACAATTTATAATATTTTAAGAACCATTCCAGAGGACCTAGGTTACAGCAGTTAAAATTAATACTACTCTGTCACTTTTCTATTACTTTTCATACTTGTACTTACATAATCCATATGCATGTGGTCTGGACATTTGGAGGATGAAAAACTACTGCAGATCTTCTCTCCAGCCTCAGATGGAACTTTTTCTGTTTGTGTTCATGATTTTTAGAATGTGTGTGTGTGTGAGAGAGAGAGAGAGAGAGAGAAAAGGGAGAATCTAGAAGAACAGGGGGAGTGAGGATCTTTGATCCTTTGATCTTTGGCAGCCAGATCATTGTCCTCTGCAAAGGGCAGGGCAGTAGGAAACAGGATTACTCATGGAAGATGTCTGTCATTGCCTAACTGCTCAGAAGCGATTTTTTCCCCTAAATTAATTCACAGGCTATGTATATGTATGTGCATATATACATCATACCTGCCCCATTAAGCAGAGCAGGATCATCTGAGCTTATTCTCTACTATGAGCAGATTTGGAAGGGGGTTGAGGTGTTTTTTTTTTAGCCGTTTTTGGCCCGGGCTGGGTTTGAACCTGCCACCTCCAGCATATGGGGCCGTTGCCCTACTCCTTTGAGCCACAGGCACCATCCAATTGGGGTTTTTCATACAAAAAACCTGTTATTATGTTTTGGTGTAAAGTGATGAATAGACAATTCAGCTAAATTGGCAAGATCAGATAGGGGGGAGGTGACCTAGGAAGCAATTGCCACTGCAGTCCTGGGGCTGAAGGATGGCATGCCAGAGGGCAGATGGCTGAAGGCACAGGTGGTCTTGACAGTGGCTACTGAACCCGATCCAGAAGCACTGTCTAGACCAGGCATCCTCAAACTTTTTAAACAGGGGGCCAATTCACTGTCCCTTAGATGGTTGGAGGACCAGATTATAGTTTAAAAAAAACAACTGTTAAATTCCTATGCACACTGCACATATCCTATTTTGAAGTAAAAAAGCAAAATGGGAACAAATACAATCACACTGCCTCATGTGGCCCATGGGCCGCAGTTTAAGGACTCCTGGTCTAGACTCTAATCCCAATTTTGTGCTGTGGATAACAGTGTGATCACATAGCTCTTACATGTCCCAGCCTTCATTGTAATATGTGAGTCCATTGAAATGGGCTGCAGGAAATGTCTTATGAGTAGAAGTTAGTTCACCACCTCCAGGACTGGCCTGTGAAAGCCTCATATGCAATCATCATGCTCTCTTTCTCCCTTCCTCCATGTGCTGGATGCTGGAATGCAGCAGAGGACCTCAGTGTGTCTAGGGATAGTAGAGCAACAAGTTGGAAGGAGCCTGGGTCTCTGGATGCCCATATGGCTATAAGCACCCTTGGCCCTCTAACCTCTGCCACTAAGTGAACTTGTGGAAATAAATTTGACTTTGTGAACATACTGGTATTTCTGAATTAATGTGTTTAGCAGCTAGTAACTTTCACCTTATGACATAGTAATGTGGTAATAATTTGAAAATTCATGTGTGGAAAAGTGGTTACCTTAATTTTGAAATAAAGTTGGCTATGAATTAGTAATAAATCAGTCCATGGAGAAGTGGACAGAAGACAAGTGATGTGGTATCAGGTGTAAATAATCAGAATCAGGACAGACGTTTACTTAACCACATTAAGAGCATTTAAAAAAAAATAATACTGGTGGGGCATGATAGCTCATATTGGTGGTACAAGTGTGTGTTACCCAGTTAATACTCTAATGGGCCATTGTTCTGTGGGGTGTGTGAGTCAGTCTATTACTAGCACCGAGAGCAAAGCTGAAAGGTAGGAACTCCTTTTAAAATGTCTTCTATATATGTATCTCCTCTTGTCAAGTGAATGTAACAATCCACTTCCCTTCCCCTAGTAATACTCAAGCTAATATTTTGCCCGTCTGACCTAAGACTTAGCATAATATTTTAAAATCATGTGAATGTATTAATTATAAGAAGAAAAAAGGCAAAGAGGGAATAAGTAGGAAGTTAAGTTAGTATGTGAAGGGTTTAGCCACTGAATCGGTAAATTGCTGCCTAGAGTGGAAGGAATTATTCTGCCCTTTTCTCCTGGGCTTTCAGTGCTTGATACATGAGGTTAAAGGGAATTTGAAGCATCCAAACTTCCAAGCAAGAGATGGGACAGTTGAAAGACAAAGTAGAAGGGGAGGAGATGTTTTATCTCTTCAGCAGAACTTGAACGTGTGAAGAGCAAAAAGACTTCTGGAGAAAGGAGCAGCTTGTTATTCTCCAATCGTTATTGCACCTGAGCTCTGGTGAGGAACTGAATGAGACACTCCAAGGCTTCCCTTCCCTGCACTTTTAGGTCACTTATGTAACTGGAGAGTTTTCAGATTCAAAAGTGTCTGATTTCTATATTGTTGCCAGCATGACTCAAGCTCTTCACTGACTTTAATGGGCACTTTAAGCACTTTAATTTATTTCCAACCATCAAAACTGTTTTCAAACCTCTTGTTTAGTGCAGACATTACTCTCCCACTTAAAATTTGCTTTGGATTGAAGGTCAGAGAAGTAACATTGGTTAGCTCCCATCTGATGCCCTGGGATAGTGAACATGAGCTGTGAGGATGGAGTGTTCCTGTGGTTGTGATGGGGACGGTTGATGGCAGGAAAGGCAGTAAGGGTGCCAGACTGTGTTAGTGGCCAGACTTTCATGGACTTCTGAAAACAAGTGAATGGAGCCTTGACATTGTAAATTAGATCCAATGTACACAACCCAGGCTTTAACCGGTGCTTTTTCAACTGATTTCACTGAGTTCTGTAAATTAACCCTAATTTCTGATGTATCTTGCCTAAATTTCTTGACTGCTTCATGTCTTCATTCATTTATTCATTTATCTATCCATCCATGTATCCATTTAATCAATGACTTTGTTGAGCTCCTACTGTGTCCAGATGTTGGAGATACTTGGTGTGCTGTGATGGAACTGGTGGATCCTCACAGCCATCTCCAGTTTATGCTCCCTGCACTTTTTTTTATTCAGGTACCAGGTACCAAAAGCCCCTCTCTTGTCTAACTATCACCACTGTCCCCTGCACAGTTAGTCCTCCAAGTATCGGGTAAGAAACTTTGTTCCAGTTGCTACCACCTTCTTGACATTTATAGTTGCTACCACCCATTCTACCATCCACATTTTTAGAATGATGGGAGGGCAGAGCTCAACGGGATGTGGGGTTTGTTGGGGACATTGGGAAGTAGTAGATGGTTAAACATAGTTTCATATGGAGACAAGAGCTAGGGGAACTGCAGATGAGTGAAAATTTATCCCTGTAAGAGCTCATGGAATATCCCAGTTGCAAAGAGCCTGGCAGGTTGTCTCATACAAATTCTCAGGAACTAGAAATCTTCACTACACCTTTATTTGATCAAGATCAAGCCTCTGCTTTCACATGTCCAGGGATGGGGAGGTCATACAGCAATACATTTGTGCATCTCTGTAGTGATCACACAGCTCTTTCATGTACTCCACTGGTACCTGCTTTTGTATATCTTTCTGTAAGTAGTAGTCCTCATTTTTTTCCCCTATGAAAACAGGAAAAAGGTCCTATTTATTTGCCATATAAAATTACATTAATATGGTTTTTCATTGGCAAATAACCAAAACTTTAATTAGCCTAAGCAAAAGGGAGAATTTAATTGAAAGGATGTAGAGTTGTCCCGTGGGACCCAAGGACAGAAATGACTTTAGGCTTCAGGAATGACCTGGAGTCAGAGACTTAGAAGTATTTCTGTAGTTGTCATTAGTCCTTTGAGCTGTGTTTGTGTTTCTCTCCCTGCATCATTCTCTACCTCCCTCTTTATTTTTTCTTTTCTTGATCTTATGTAGCAGAAAGCATGGTCACCAATAGCTCCTGAATTTTACATGTTCCGGGTTCTGCCATCCAGAAAATCTCCCCACCTTGCCACTCACTCTCTGGAGAAGGCAGTGATTACCTTCACTGGATCAATTTTTACTCTTGAACAAATCTACTGTGCTTGTGTGCTGTGTCATATAGAAACATGGATATTCCTGCTGCAACCATGTGGGAAAAGGGGAAAAAGAAAGACAATTTTAAGAAAAAGAGGATAGGGTAAGCAATTCTATATGTGTATTCTACAGATTACTTAAAAATATTTGAATACAGAAATCACCCTCTGCTGAATCATCTCACCAAGCTACAGACCTCTGATTTCCCCAGGCTTTTACTAGATGTTTTGGTTTCCATGAAGACACCTCCATCTTATTCTCTTACTCTTTCAAATTTTATCATGAAGATGTAGCTCTTAGAACTCATTGCAACAATTAGATCTGATCAATACAGAATTAAGACCACCTCAGCAAAAGTTGGAGACCTCCAGGACACTTTTCTTAGAATTTACTACTTCACTTGCCCTAGAAGTTTCAATTATGGGTAGGAGTTATAACTCCAGAGAAATTTGTCTCTATAGAAACTTCAAGCTGAAAGACTGAATAATGACATTGCCCAGGGATGATCCAAATCCAAAGCAAAATGAAAGTCTATTAATAATCTAACTGGAAAATTTTGCTCTTAGAACAGTGAGCTATTACTCACACCAAGCTTTTAGACACATACTGTTTCATGGAGTAGTTAAAATTCATGAGCAGAAAATGGTAAATGCATATAGCAAATATTTTTTTTCTTTATATATCAGGTATCTCCTATACATGAACAGGGCTATTTAGGTGGTATTTTAAAATTACTTTATGTGCTGGGCAAGGGATATGAAGAGAAACTTCTCCGAAGAAGACAGGTGCATGGCCTACAGACATATGAAAAAATGCTCATCATCTTTAATCATCAGAGAAATGCAAATCGAAACTACTTTGAGGTATCATCTAACTCCAGTGAGATTAGCCCATATCACAAAATCCCAAGACCAGAGATGTTGGCGTGGATGTGGAGAAAAGGGAACACTTTTACACTGCTGGTGGGAATGTAAATTAATACATTCCTTTTGGAAAGATATATGGAGAACACTTAAAGATCTAAAAATAGACC
>CAUYPK010147530.1:0-20104 GCA_963574355.1 Loris lydekkerianus
TACCCAATGATACCACAGCCTTTGGTAATCTATAGGTAAGATCTCCGGAATATTGGATGTTCTGCGGGAGGAGACAAAGTCAATACCATTGATTTTGATTTTTTTTTTTTTTTTGAGACAGAGTCTCACTGTGTTGCCCTCAGTAGAGTGCTGTGGCTTCACAGCTCACAGCAACCTCAAAGTCTTGGGCTTAAGAGATTATCTTGCCTTAGCCTCCAAGTAGCTGGGACTTTGTAGGTGCCCACCACAGCACCCGGCTATTTTTTTTTTTTTTTTAATAGTTGTCATTGTTTTAGCTGGCCCGGTCCGAGTTTGAACCTGTCAGCCTTACTTATGTAGCCGGTGCCCTAACCCCTGAGCTACAGGCGCTGAGCCACATTTTAGATTTTTTAATGGGTTCTGCACATTTCTTAAGTCTATTCTATTTCTATTAAGAAATGCGAACTCTTATATTGTGGGTAAGCAGACAGAATGTAGACTATGCAATTAATTAGTCAAGGCTTGAATCACCTCCCAGTCATATGACCTTGGAGAAGTTACTTAAGCTTTTTATGCCGTGGCTTCCTCATTAGAAAGAGGAGGCAAATAATGGTATTATCTCATAGGTTTATTACAAAGAGTGAGATAATATAGTTATATATGTCAAGCTCTTGAACAATTCGTGATGTATGGTAGCCACTCTTTTATTGCTGTAATTATTTTTGGATATTGTATACTGGGGGTGACCAATATACACACACATTTTAAGAGACCTCTTGTTGGAGGGTTACTTGTTGGAAGTAAAATTGATCATTTCCAAAAAAGTATATTAATTGTAGGTAAAATGGTCAAGTGATCAAGTATACTTGAAATAGTACCTTTAATTCAACTTCAAAAATCAGTACATAGATAACATTGCCTAAATTGTGTATACATTTTTTTAGCACCCTCTGTATATTTTTATTTATTTATTTATTTATTTATTTATTTATTTATTTATTGGCCGGGGCCGGGTTTGAACCTGCCACTTCCGATATATGGGGCTGGCGCCCTACCCACTGAGCCACAGGCGCTGCCCTGTCTGTATATTTTTCATTGCTTCCATTACTGAATTTTTTTCTCATTTTCTTTAGTTTAAGAAAATACTTAGGTGGGCTCGGTGTGGTGACTAATGCCTGGAATCCTAGCATTCTGGGAGGCCGAGGCAGGTGGATTGCTTGAGCTCATGAGTTTGAGACTAGCCTGAGCAAAAGTGAGACCTGGTCTCTGCTAAAAAAAAAATAGAAAAACTGAGACAAGAGGATTGCTTGAGCCCGAGTGTGAGGTTGTTGTGAGCTGTGATGCCATAGCATTCTACCCAGGGTGATAGCTTGAGACTGTCTTAAAAAAATAAAAAATTTATGTGAAATATATACTTCTCAAATAGTATATCACATATATATATAATTTAGAGAATAATAATTAAGTAAATACTTAATTACCCACTATACAGCTTAAAAATTAGACTATGCAAATGTGAAATAGGTTTTATTCCACTCTTCCCTTTAAGAGTAATAGTTATCTTGAATTTTATGTGAATAATGTCCTTACTTTTCTTTCTTTCTTTTTTTTTTTTTTTTCTGTTGCGGTTTTTGGCTGGGGCTGGTTTTGAACCCACCACCTCCAGTATATGGGGCCAGTACCCTACTCCTTGAGCCACAGGCGCCGCCCTCCATGCTTTTGTTATACAATCTTTGTAGATATCTATATCTATCTATCTATCTATCTATCTATCTGATACACACACTTTATTTTGTTTTAGTACATCCTAAAGAGAATCATACTAAATACACATACATATTCTCTGTGAAGGGCTTTTATTTTATATGTTATTGACTTAACCCACATTGATGTGTGTAGCTAGAATGATTTTTTTGTGTTGTTTTTGGTGACAGGCTCTTGCTCTCTTGCCCAGGCAAGAGTGCAGTGGTACCATCATCATTCACTGCAGCCTCAAATTCCAGGGCTCAAGCGATGCTACTGCCATAGCCTCCTGAATAGCTGGGACTATGGCCTTATGCCACCACATCCAGCTAATTTTTCTTTTCTTTCTGGTTTTTTTTTTTTTTTTTTTTTGCAGTTTTTGGCCAGGGCTGGGTTTGAACCTGCCACCTCTGGCATATGGGGCCGGCGCCATACTCTTTGAGACACAGGCACCGCCCTGAGTTTTCTATTTTTTGTAGAGATCGAGTCTCACTTTGTAACTCAGGCTTGTTTTTGTTTTTTGAGGTAGATCCTCACTATGTTGCCCTCAGTAGAGTGCCATGGTGTCACAGCACACAGCAACTTCAAACTCTTGGGCTTAAGTGATTCTCTTGCTTTAGCTACAGATGCCTGCCACAATGCCTGGCTTTTTTTTTGTTGTTGTTGTTGTTGCAGTCGTCATTGTTGTTTAGCAGCCCAGGGCTGGGTTTAAACCCTCCTGCCTTGGTTTATATGGCCGGTGCCCTAACCACTGAACTACGGGCTCCAAGCCCTCAGGCTGATCTTGTACTCCTGGCCTAAAGCGATCCTCCCAACTTGTCCTCCCCAAGCTAGAATTACAGATGTGAACCATGGTGCCTGATCTGTACCTAGTATTTATTCAGAGTCACTGTTATGTAGTTTATCACAGCAGTCTTATCCATTCTTCTGTTGATAGCTATTCACATTATTTCCATTTTTTTCCTCTGGTAACACATTTATGCATGCATCTTCTGGTACACGTGTTTATATCTGGGTTATGAAAGCTGGTTCATAGGGCATTTTCATATTCAGTTTTTATAGCTATTTGTCAATGATTTTACCAGTTTACACTCTTTTCAGTAGTGTATAAAAGCCTTTATTGTGGCTCAGCACCGTAGTACAGTGGTTACGGTGCCAGCCACATACACCGAGGTTGGCAGGTTCAAACCCAGCCTGGGCCAGCTAAGCAGCAATGACAACTGCAACAGAAAAATAGCTGGGCATTGTGGCAGGCGCCTGTGTTCCCAGCTACTCGGGAGGCTGAGGCAAGAGGATCGCTTAAGCCCGAGAGTTGGAGATTGCTGTGAGCTGTGATGTCACAGCATTCTACTGAGTGCGACATAGTGCCATTCTGTCTCAGGGGAAAAAAAAAAGCCTTTATTGTCTATATCCTTATCAACTTTTGATACTGGTGAACCCTAAAAATTTGTCATTCACATGAATGTAAAATGTGTATCATTATGGCTTAGTTAACTTTTCTGGTTACAAATGAGGTTGAGTATCTTTCTTTTTTTTTTTTTTAGAGACAGAATCTCACTTTATTGCCCTCAGTAGAGTGCTGTGGCGACACAGCTCACAGCAACTTCCAACTCCTGGGCTTAGGTGATTTTCTTGCCTCAGCCTCCTGGGTAGCTGGGACTACAGGTGCCTGCCACAACACCTGGCTATTTTTTGTTACAGTTTGGCTGGGGTCAGGTTTGAACCCATCACCCTTGGTATATGGGGCCAGCACCCTACTCACTGAGCCGTAGGCACCTCCCTGAGGTTGAGTATCTTATTTTACATACACTATACAGTCCATTTAGGTTTTATCTTCTTTCTAATACACATTTTATGTCATACTTCAGTTTTCTTTGGAATATTCTCTTTTATTAGCGATGTACATTACAGAATCTACCAGTTTTTAGTTTGTCATTTTGCTTTCCTCAGGGTTTCTTATGATTATCAGATATTCATGAATTTAATATAATGACATTTGTCATTTTTCAGTAATTAAAATTTTTATGAGTTAATGTTTTCCTACCCAGGAAGATATTCTTGTCTTTGTAAAGACTCACGTTTCTTTTGTTTTCACGTTTCAGTTCTATCTGAAATTATCTTATTGGATAGTGTCAGGTAGGGACTTCAGACTTAATTTTTTCTTTATGAATGACTGGTTTACCCAGTATTGGTTAAATGGACTATCTTTTCTTTACTAACCTGCAGTATTCTTTCTGGCATAAGCTAAGTTTTCAGATTTCTGAGCTGTCTTCTGTTCTGTCGATATAGCTCCTTCCACGCTGTCCTAACTACTGTAGCTTTATATCATGACTCTTGATAGCTGGTGGGGCAAACTTCCCACTTGATTCTTTTCTAGGAATGACTTTGCTGTTCTTGGCTCTTTGCTTTTTGATATAAACCTTAGAGTCTACTAAACAAAGTCTGCAAGAACTTGTATTTTTATTGGAAATGCATCAAGTATGTAAATCCCTCTGCTGACAATTTGTATCTTTATAATATTGACTCTTTCCATTTATAAAAAATCTCTTTTAGTAAAGTTTTGTATTTTCTCCATTAAAAGGAAATTTTAAAAATTATTTTATAGTGTTTCTGCTATTGTAATTTTTTTTATAATCACATTTTCTGTCTTTTCTCCCTTAACCATGGCAGTTTACTTTATAGCAACCTAATGTAAACTACAGTATTAAGGTTATTTTTGTCTATAGGTTATTTCTTGATTTTCTAAAAATGATAACAGTTTTATTTCTTCCTTTCTAGTCCTTATACCTTTTGATTAGTTTTTCATTGCCCATGTGACTCCTAGCACATGGTTAAATTAGAATGTTCTTAGAGTATATCATTGTTTTTTTGTCTAATCTTGAAGAGAATGCTTTTTAAGTTTCAGTATTAAGTAATATCTTTTTTGCAAGTTTTTGTTTTTGAAATTTTCTTTTCCTTACCCTTCTACTTGTGAATCTCATATTCTGTTCTGAGAGGAGGAAATGAGCATGGAAATAAATAATTTTATGTACATTATAGCAATCCTGGGGACAGGCTCTGGAATCAAGTTCTTCTGTTGTCTGGGTGAAGGAAGGTGGGACCACTGTGCTTGGCCCTCTGGTTCTCACTGGTCTCTCCTTTACGTGGGACAAAAAGCTTCAAGCTTTGTCTTAGAGAAGGAGTCAAAGTTCTAATGTTAGTGTTACACTTCTAATGCTCCAGGAGAGGATGTTGAATTTTACAATTTGAATACAAATACTTAGAGACAAATCATATTTTCCCCTTGTTTCTCATGGCAGTAATGCTTGTGACATTATAAACTAAGGATCAATTTAAATTTAAACTATGAAGCTAAATTTTAGGATAAATTTCATGAGAGACATATGTTCTGTTTAAGAACTCTATTTTTATCTATTCGTATTTTAGTGAGCATAATTTTAATCTAGGTTAGGTTGATATGTTTGTACTATAATGGTATTATGGAGTTTCTGATCAAAGCCTGAGCATGAGCAATTAATATGATAGTAATAATAAATCAGTTTGTGAAGTCTCCTCTGCAGTTTGGATTAGACCCCTTGTGCTTTTTCTGCCTTTCCCTGTACCTGGCGTTTTTTTTGGTTTTTTTTTTTAAACAGATGGGGCAAGTAAGGCATAAAGGTAGAGACTCCCTGACTTTGGTGTATTGCTTGCTGCAGTAGACCACTTTGCTTCTGTGAGAACTGTAAACTGCTGTACTTTGCAGGTTATGTGCTGAAATCTCGTTTGCTGAAAACCTGCAAGTCTTGCTAATAAAAAAAACTCTCATTCAGACATTTTTATATGTTCACTATATTTAGATTATCTATAGCTTGGCTAAAAGTTTTACTACTGAATTTGTAGAGAAGTAGAGAAATACAAATACAAATTTTGCTGGATGATTTTTTTTTTTTTTTTTATAAAATAAAAGCAACTATCCGTTTTTCCATCGTTTGTTTTTTTGTTCCTTTGAGCCTGCTTTCTTCCCACTTGGTGTGGACTATTAACCATTAGTTTTAGATCATTATTTCTCAACTGGGAGTGATTTTGACGTCTCCCAGGGGAATTTGGCAATGTCTGGACACTCTTTTTGGTTGTCATAACTTGAGGGAATGCTGTTGCTGTCTAGTGTGTTCAAGGCCAGGAATGCTGTGAGCCATCCCCAGTGCGCAGGACAGTCTTCCACAGTCGAGGATTATGTGGCCCCCAAAGTCCGTAGTGCCAAGGTTTAAAAATCTCTGTTCCAAATAACGGAATTTACTTTGGATTTTGAACTGGAAAGAAAACTTAGTGCCCATTTGGTATAAGGTAGTATTGGTTCTTAGGAAGAACATGGGCTTTCTAAGAAGTTCCACAATCCTGGTTTTCAAACCTTCTTTTAGTTCTTGCTGGTCCATTCAGATATGTGGAAAGAAAAAAAAAGAAAGAACAGATGCAGCACGTTGTAGAGTGCTGAGCATTGTTGTTTGCTTCTTCCCCTCCCACCTGAAGTCCATGTACCATTGACTTCCATGTACCAAGTTTTTATACCTTTTGAGTTTTAGTATTTTTTTTTAGTTTTAGTATTTTTTATACGTAAAATAAGAACAGTAATACTTAAAGATTTTCGGGAAGATTCCATCAGAAAATGCAAATAAAGCACATTCCTATGATTGGAATAAAATAGGCACTTAGTAAATGGTTTTATTTATTATCAATAACAATTTTTTGTTCAGATTGTAATCACTTGCTATCAGAAGTGATGTATAAGACCAGGCAGGATTGTCTATTAGCTGACAGATGTGGTCTGTCCATCCAGTGGAGTATCATTTGGCTGTAAAAAGGAGTGAAGTGCTGACGCATACTACCACCTAGATGAACAGCTCAGTGAAAGAAGCCAGCCCCCAAGACCATCTGCCGTGTGATTGCTTTGCATGAGATGTCCCTAATAGTCAAATCAATTTAGTAGTATAGTGGTTGGCTAGGGCAGGAAGAGATGGAAAGGGGAGGGAGCAACAGCTAAAGGGGTTTGCTTTTGAGATGATACTGATGTTCTAAAATTGGCTATGGGCTTGATGAATATACTAAAGACTATTGAGTTACATAGTTTAAAGAATCATGAATGAATAAAGCTGATAGTGTGGACTAAGCAAGATGAGAGGCTCTGTCCTTTCTCTGGTGTTGAGTGTTCTTTTTGGTTTTTTTTTTTTTAATTTCTCTAGTGTTCTATTTCTTAATTTGTACTTTGCCCTTTGATTTCTGTGGATCTCATTTAGAGGATGTATCCTAGTGGAGGTAACCAGTAATATTGCGAGTTATTACTCATCACTGATGCAGTGTGGGAATAGCTGAATTTCTGTACACACACTAAAGATTTTTCCAGGTTGGAAAAATGTTTTACTCTGGCCTATAAAGCTTTGATGAGTTAACACCAACCAGTCAAAAACAGGAACATATTCTACATTTTTCACACATGGGCATTTGTGTACAGAATTGGCCATTAACTTTGTTAATTGACTCGCAATATGTTTCATTTTTACAAATGGATAGCAAGTTTGAAAGCTATTTTTCCTTAATGGACATTCGCTGGCTAACTGTAGTCAATGGCCTAGTGTTAGGAACCCATTAGGTAAGCAGGGACAGTATAGTTATGAGACTTATTAATAATAAAAACATTCTAGAATTCAAACTGCTATAATAATAAATACTTAAATGAGAGATAGTCTTGCAAGCAAATTATATTTTGCTTATATCTTTTGATTGCAGGAATCAGAACACCCCAGCTAAACAGACTTGAGGGAATCTGCTGGTCACATTACTGTGGAGTCTGCATGTGAGAGATGTTCTCAGATACGCTAGGATGCAGACTTTCAGACGTTTGCTCTACGTCCCTCCTTCTCTTCTTTAGCCAGGCTTTGCTCTTTTCTATTAGTTGGCTTCTTAGACAAGCTCTCCCTTATGGTTGTAAGATGTATGTAGCAGCTCCAGGCTTAAGTCACAATTTAAAGCTAGCAGATACAGAGAAATTTCCTCTCTCAACAGTAGGATGCTCCTGGCCTGATTTATACTAGCCTGAGTTGTGCCATGGACTTATTCTAGAACTATCTCCATAGTCAGATGAATGGGATGTGCTGATTGATGGTGACCAGTAAAGTCACCCCTAAACTTGAGGATGGGGTCAATATTAACACAACTGCTAGGACAGTTTGGGATCAGATGGTTCGTCAGAAGAGTGTTGGGTTTTTTGTTTTTTGTTTTTTTTGTTAACCAGGAGGTTAAATCGGATGCTGGACAGCTAGATAGTTTATATCCATTATAATGTCCACAACATATACTAGAACTTTTATTCTGAAAATAAAAGTTTTATTGAGTACTTACTGTTTATACCAGTAGGATGAGTAAAAACTTTGGGCAAAAATAGGATTATGGGTGGTTGTTCTAAGAGTTGTTTTCCTGAGGAAACTTAGATGGCATTCCCTGACTTTTTTGGAGTTTGGTGTGATTTTCTTTGCTCTACTTTTGGGTTCCCGTATCTTTAAGTACTATTTACCAGCTTCCCCAGCTCTTCAAAAACTCTTCTCTCTTTTGTCTTTCTAGATTGTTACTATGTGGCAGCATTTTACTCTTTACTTATACCTTCTAACTCCACACACACAAGTTAGTATCCCAGTAAAATTCTGTTTACTTAAATAATAAAGATACAATTAGCTCGACCAGGGTAACTGTTCTCTTGTATGTTCATGGTTGTGTCATGTAGCTCAGGCAGACTGGTCTCTCTGGGAGATCAGTTAATGCACTGTCTGATTACTTTCTGTATTTACAATTGACTAACTTCTCTTTGCGCTTGGGAAAGAAAAAACAAATATTTCTTTGCAAGAGTGGTTTTATGGCACATATATTTAGTATGCTGTAATTTTAATTAAATGTTGGATTGGATATAGTCAGTTTGAGATTTGTTTTTAAATATTTTAATGTACTGATGTGTTCGTAGTTTCAGTTACGAAACTTATAAATGAAACATGATTATTCTTTTTTTGGCTTCTTGCTCCATTAAAAATCAGAACCTTTTGGTTTTATAGGGAAAAAAGCATGATAACGTAAATAAACAAAATAAGTATAAAATAAAGTGAATAACAAACAAAAGAAAAACATTGGTGTCAGAACAATGACAGTTATTATCTCATTCTCATTTTTTTCACACAGTGATCCTGGTGGAGGGATTGAAATGTCTGAATTCATTCGCGAGGCCACCCCCCCAGTTGGTTGTAGTTCACGAAATTCTTATGCGGGTCTAGATCCGAGCAACCAGGTAAGAACAGGAGCTCTTTTCTTTTGCCTCTTTCCCAGATGTTGGTCTTAGTTGTTCTTATGTCAATTGATGTTTTGGTTTATCTTTTTGATGATTATTATTATTTTATTCTTTATCAATACCATCTTTCATTAACATTCTTTTTAACTGACTTTTCCCCTTAATTAATTACATAGTTGTTGAGTATGTACCACATGCTCCTTTTTAGGTATGTACTTTCGATCAAGACAACAACTGTCTTGATTGTGGTAAATGCCCTTAGCAGATTTAGCTTCCAGCTTGCAGCATCTTCTTTACCTTCACATCGTCTGTACTGGAGAGAAGTATAGATGCCTGTGGTTATCTCTAGTTCAAACAGCAAAAAAATGAAATAACTTGTTCAAAATCTCACAGTGTTCACAGTGTTGGTGATAGAGCTAAAAGTAGAATACAAGTCTACTTCTGCCAATTTTAATGTCTTTCTGCTTTGTAACTTTTATTTTTAACTTAAATAGTAATTCTGAAAGAGTTATCTCAAAACTTGGCTGAAGCATGTTGTGTTCTCGTTCTGTCTAACCTTGGCTGGGCCTCTGCTGCAGCAGCAGCAATCTTTTTCACCCTAACACCTACAGGAATCAAAGTCCCAGTTACTCCTGCTTGCCTTCTCAGCCGATGGCTTTACTAGGCAAAGTTCTATTACATGAGCATAACATAGTAAACTCTGTGAGAGACTTTAAATGTCTTCTCATGGTGGGACTTTTATGTGAGTTTTAGTGGTCATTGTGTTAGCCCTTTCATTACGTAGAAGTAGACGATGTGCATGAAAGTGTAATACTAGACCTTGTTTCTCTCTTCAGCTTTCCTGTTGTTATACCACACGGCTTGTGGATTGAAATTTCCTTTCTGTTCTAGAGGAAGACTTAATTCGGTTCATTTTCTGACCTAACTATGACTCTTCTTGTAACTATCCCCCATTTCTCAAGATTTTGTCAAAGATCTTATGGTGCTGACCCTTTCTCTTGCAGATAGAACACGTGTTTATGGCATTTATTTTAGTGCTTAGTTTTTGGTGTGTGGTGTGTGCAGTTTATAAATCTCTACAGAGTAGGTTTTCTTCTTTTTTTTCCACAGTCTAATATGTACAGCTGACTTTCAATTAATGATTAACCATTACATGTACATGTATAGGTAATAGAACTTCAGAGGTAGAATCAGACCTGGCTCCTCATTTAACAAATGAGTAAGTAGCATACGCAATATTCTGCTGACTCTACCCCATAGTATATTCTGCTCTCTCATAGCAATAGCCCTGTGTTATCTAGGAACAATACTATGTAAAACACCATATTCCATGAATCAAAATCTTGAACAAGGTCTTGTTTCCTAATATATTTTGATAGAATATTTGCCTTTATTTGAATTGTGTTTTTATGATTTAAAGGTGACGAGAAAGAATTTATGGTAACAATTTCAGTTAGGATTTCATATAGAACAAGTGGGTCCTTAAATTTGTCTTCCGTAACAAGCTGATGAAATGGGAGGTGTCAGCATTTTTTTTTTTTTTTTTTTAAACCCAGGTGAGGTTTGAACTCAACTGCCCCTCATGTGTGTGCGGGGCCAGTGTGCTAACCACTGAGCTATGGTGCTAGAGGCGTCAGAATTTTAAAGAAAAAAATACTGTGAATAGGACTATGACACACTAATGAGATTAATACTTTTTAAGTTTCAAGTTTTATAATGCCTGTTTGGAGAAAGGTGTTACTCCCTTGATCCTTTTTTATGTTGGCTTTGTGCTATTTTCAATGTCTTTTTATAGAATGAAATGATTCAATCCTTGAACATGGCTGTGTGTTTTAGCTTTCATCTTGCTGACAAATGTAGGCTATATCAGATACCCTCAAGGAGTAAGGCTACATTTTTCTAATAACCATTTTTTGAATTGTGCAGTAGGACAGGTGAAAAGATTATAGCACTTTTGATACTCTGCTGTTGGCATCGTGTGTTGGAATTTGCCATTTCTTAAATGTAATTAAAGCCTGTGTGCACACAGAATACCTTTTACTTAGAAACTTTTTACTTAAAATGGTGAAATAAAAGTTGGCCAGTGTTAATAGGTTGTACTACTTGGATTTCAGTGTTTTTGTTTGATACTGTTTACAGCACAAGAAATGGTTGATATAATTATTGTTACCCTTTAGAGAAGCTAAAATGAAGAAGTAGAGTCAGGCTTTTTGTATGTGAGTGGAGAGATTACCGGTGCAGACAAGACATACTGTTGCTTCTTGTACATATTCTGTTATTAGCACCTCATCATAATTGTCCCTGTAAATGTCTGTGTGTCCAGCAGCGGCCTCCCAGACCACAGTGGTGAATTGTCCCTGTAAATGTCCGTGTGCCCAGCAGCGGCCTCCCAGACCACAGTGGCAGATCACAGACACTGGTTCTTTCCTTCTTGACACTTTCGTTCTTCTCCCTTCTGTCTTTTGCCCTGAATTTCCTTTCCCTTTCTTTCCTCCCTTTTGTCTTTATCTTCTTCTCTTTCCTTTGTTATTTATCTGCCTTCAAATGTTTTAGTGCTTGAAATATTCAAAGCATCTTACTTAATCTAGGCTGGGGAGTGGGTTTAACCCGAAAGAGAGTGATTTCAGACTAGATGTAAGTAACCAAAGTTACAGATGTGATATATGTGTGCTACTAAGGAAATATAAGTACAAGATGCACAGTAATAATTGTCTTAGCAACGATACAGTAGAAGGCCTAATGATTTTAGAAGAGAAAATAATTATTTCCAACTAAGGAGGAAGCCAGGCCTCGTAGGGAAAGTGGCCTTGCCCTGTATGCTCTACAGTGAGAAGTACCTTTCTCCTCTGATGTCTTCATCCTTCTGGACTTTTCCTAAGGCACTTATCAAACAGAAGGAACAGTGGAATGTTTTAGTTTATGCACACCCCTTAAATAAATTTCACTCCCAAGTGTAGGAAGATACTGTATTTCCTTAATTTTTTTCTTTTCAGTTTTTTTTTTTTTTTTTGGAGACAGAGTCTCACTTCGTCGCCCTTGGTAGAGTGCCCTGGTGTCACAGTTTGCAGCGACCTCAAAATCTTGGGCTCAGGTGATTCTCTTGCCTCAGCCTCCCAAATAGCTGGGAGTACACACGCCTGCCGCAATGCCTGGCTATTTTTAGAGACAGGGTCTTGCTCTGACTCAGGCTGGTCTCAAACCTGTGAGCTCAGGCAATCCATCTGCCTGGGCCTGCCAGAGTGCTAGGATTATAGGTGTGAGCCATTGCACTTGGCCCCTCTTTTCAGTTTTAGAAAATTTAACAAATAATGGTAAACAAAAAGAAGAAAATTAAAATCATCTATAATATAATTAAAACTTTTCCTAACAAAATAGAAGTACAGTGCGTGTATTCTTTGGAACTCTATCCTCTTTATTGAATGTAGCATGAATGTTAATGTCATTAAGTATTTTTCTATAGGGAAACTTAGAAGAATACATTGCATTTGGATATACTATAAATTATATTCTTGATTCTCTGTTGTGTCACATGCAAATAGTCATGATTCTTAATTTTTTTTGGAGGGGGGAAGCTTAAATAATACAGAAAAGCATGAAGAGTAAAATTTAATCACCCTGTTGTATCCATAAAGAATGCTTTTATCAGCAAGCAATAGAATATTCAACTAATAATGACTTTTAAAAAAAATAGGAGTTTGTCATAGTTCATCAGCTCAGAAATGTTAGGGTTGTGGTTTAGCATTTCCATAGTTCTCTAGGCTTTTTCTTTGGTTACAGGATGAGTGCAGCAACTTCAGTCATGATCTGTTGAAAAGTTAGGAGGCAGACAACAGCGTGGGGCAGGGAGATTCTCCTTGGTCACTTTCTTTTCAGACATGAAAAGATCTTTTCCTGGAGCCACCCAGCATACTCTCCCATACATTCATTGACCAGAACTAGGTCATATATGAGACTGGGCCTCCTTCTTGTAGACCAAAAGATATATGGCCAGTGTTTGAACAAAACAGGGAGCTTGGTAAAGGAAGGAGAAAGAAAACACTTTGGGGTTGTGGACAAGTGACTACTATGCCCATATTAAAAAAAATTTTTTTTTTTAAGTTTATTGTCTTAGGCCAGGCATGGTGGGTGGCTCACACCTGGCACTCTGGGAGGCTAGAGCAAGAGGATCCCCGGAGCTCAGGAGTTTAAGACCAGGCTTTGCAAAAGCAAGACCCCATCTCTACAAAAAATAGACAAATTAACTGGACATGGGCCCTGTAATAGTCCCGGCTACATGGAGGCTGAAGCAGGAGGATCAGGTGTGCCCAGGAGTTTGAGGTTGCTGTGAGCTGTGGCTAGGCTCATGCCATGGCACTATAGCCCAGGACAACAGAGTGACAAATTAAAAAATTCTGGAACTTTTGGAACTTTAAATTTTGGGGAAAAAGTTTAAATGCTTAGAAGGGTACGCATAAAATGGTGTTTTCATTTGCTTGTTTGTTTTAAAAAATTCTATCTAGGAAGTTATGTGTTCCTAGAAAAATCGTGTGCTAGTTCTATAACTTGTGTAGCAGGTGTGGTAAGAATGAAACTTTTTTCAGTAAAATGCTTTTTGGCCTTTTTCATTCTGGCTAATTGCAGTGCCGTTTATGACTGATTGAAAACAGAAATTAGGAAAAGCTAGGAGAATCAAGCTTAATATATAGTTAAAAAATAATACAAATCTCATTTTTTTATGGCAATATCAAGCGATTATTGGTAGCTTCAAGCTGTATCTGTGTACTTATTTATATTTGCTTTTTTCACTGCCGTATAACTTACACAGCATGGTACACGTCTTAAGTGGATAGCCTCAGGGAATTTTTACACCTTTGTGTATCCACTCATTTGCCATCTGGGGCAAGAAAGTCCCTCATGGCCCTTCAGAGTCAACAATAATACATATTTTGAGCTTATTTCGTACTCCTACTTAAATTGAATCGATGAAAGGAAGATTTGGTAAAATGTGAAGTATTATATGGATATTCTTTATTTTATTTTACAAGGGTAAATTTACTTGACTGTTTTCTTTGAATCCCATGAAAGCAGGTTATAGGAAGAGTTGCTAACACTTAATTGCTTTAGTATCTGTCATGTTGTTATATTTGGTTTCCCTTATGTGTTCCTGGAATTTGTGGTATTTGTTTATGTGATTTTTATGGTAGTATAATAAATAATAGCTCTGAAATTTTACATAAGTATTCTACCATCTTGAATATAAGCACTAAAAGCTCAGCAATCTGTTGTTTGTGCTAAAAAAATCATTTTTTTTTTTGTGGGTGCTTTAGATTTTAATTCTTTTTAAATGTTCTGTCTACAAAGAAGTATTTTTACTCTTTGTCTAGAATTAAGGAAAGTATATAATGATATACTGACAATTTGATATGTTCTTTGTAGCATATGTTAATATGTTTTATCCCCCAAACCTTCACTTTATGTTCTCTAACAAGTGTATATTTATTTCAGTTAGACACAGTGCTTGGTTTGCTTTTGTTTATAGCATGAACATGTCATGATGCAATGTAAAAAAATGAGAATAATTGTCTGACATGAGGTTGAGGTTGGAGGCATCTGGCCCTTGGGGCTTCTGCGTTCCCAAGCGTGCAGAGGTTCCGTGTCTCTCTCGTCTGCGCACACCTCTGAGAGAGATGCAGCATGGGCCACAGCAGAGAGGTTGCGTGGCTATGAGAGCATATGCAGCCGTGTCTGTCAGTACTGATGAAAGGGACACATCGCATGTTTTGATATGATGATGTATACTTAGTATTTTAATTTTCTTTACTTCATGTCGTGTTTTCAGATTGGATCTGGGTCCTCTCGTCTTGGAACAGCAGCAACTATTAAAGGTAGGCATGATATAATTCACAAGTCGCCTCTGACTTTTCGTTTCATTTTTGGTTGCAATAAAGATGACCCTTAAATATATTGAAAAAATTATTCTTGAAATTATTTTATAGAGAAGATTATAGATCCTGTTAAAGATTGCTTGATTTAAATTGTATTCTTTCTTCATCCAGTTTCATAGATGTATTTAACTATTTACATTATGTTGCATCAATTCATAAGTTTTGATCTATAAGAAATTTCCTTGCCTTGAAGGAAAACAATTGCATGAGCGTTGGTAGGGTATAAGGAAAATTAAGGAATTTGATGTGAAACCTTTAAATGTGGAAACAAATGAGAAACTAAAAAAAAAAAGGGAAAAGTTATCTTCATTTGTCTACTTCAAATAAATCCTTATAATTTTTACACTACAATTTTTTAGCTTGCTATTTTCCTTGGGAGTGAATTTACATTGTTTCAATTATTACATAATGTGCATTCCGGCCGAACTGCAACCAAAAAAATAGCCGGGCGTTGTGGCGGGCGCCTGTAGTTCCATCTGCTCGGGAGGCTGAGGCAGGAGAATCGCGGAAGCCCAAGAGCTGGAGGTTGCTGGTCCTGTGACTTCACGGCACTCCACCGAGGGCGGTAAAGCGAGACTCTGTCTACAAAAATAAATAAATAAATAAATAAATCTAATTTTTAAAGAAATAGTTTTGTTAGCTAATATTATATACAGCTTTCATATTGTATGGTTTGTAGTTCTGTGGAAGTAATTATATGCTCTGGTAGTCCGTGACACCGCTCACTATTAGTTCAGTGCATCTTCTGTTACTGTACTCCTTGATGTAAAGAATGGCTTTAGTTGATAGATATTTATTTACCATATGCCCTGACGTCCTTCTGTGGTCATGCTACACTACAGCCTTTACTTTTCATCTGATGGCATCACACATTTCTCTTAAATTTGTAGGAGATACAGACACTGCTAAGACTTCTGATGATATCAGTTTAAGTCTGGGCCAGAGCTCTAGTCTTTGTAAGGAAGGAAGTGAAGAACAAGGTAAGAACATTATGCTTCACAGTGATGTTGGTGTAGTATGGTGATCTGAGTCTGCAATATGCTGCTTAAAATTTGGCAGAAGTTTATAATAATTTATTATGATTTTAGGAAATATTAATATAAAATATTACTGGAATAAAAGTAATAAATCATATCAGTGCTTTTATCTATATTGGAATTTAGTTATACATGTTTTGCCAATTAAATATGGTACCTTCCTATAGCATATTGTTAATGGAAATTTTAGCCATATATTTTCTTTGTTTCTTCTTACTCAGCCCTATTTTGTTTTTTATTGGGCTTTGTAAACTACATTTTTTTTTTTTTTTTTTTTTTTTTTGAGACAGAGGCTCACCCAGTCACCTTGAGGTTGAGTGCCATGTCGTTGTAGTTCATAGTAACCTCAAACTCTTGGGCTCAAGGCATCCTCCTGTCTCAGCTTTTCAAGCAGTTGGGATGATAGGCTCCTGCAACAACACCCAGCTAATTTTTATATTTCTAGAAATGGGGTCTCGCTTTGCTCAGGCTGGTCTTGAATTCCTGAGCTCAGGCAGTCCGTCTGTCTTGGTTTTCCATAGTGCCAGAATTACAGGCATGAACCACTGTGCCTAGCCTTTTTTTTTTTTTTTTTTTTTTTGAGATAGAGTCGAGTCTCACTCTGTCACCTTGCATAGAGTGATACGGAATCACAGCTCACAGCAATCTCAAACTCTTGGGCTCATGGAATCCTCTTGCCTCAGTCTCCCAAGTTGCTGGGATTTCAGGCACCTGCTACAACACCTGGCTATTTTTAGAGATGAGGTCTCGCTCTTGCTCAGGCTGGTCTCCAACTCAAACTTGTCTCCCATAGTGCTAGGATTAGAAGTGTGAGCCATCCCACCTGATCTTCTGTCCTATTTTCAAATGGAGATTGTCCAAGGTTATTATAATCACTGAGAGAAACCTGTCTCCCCATTTCTACCCAATTATAACCCTGTTATTTTTATTAGCCTATGGATAATGTTTGGGCAGATAGGCTGATAAATTTTCTCTTCTTAATTATGAAACTTGTTTATGAGGATACAAATACATCACTAAATTATGACATTTGCCCATTAACTTAATATTTTTACTCAGTTTAACTTCTTGCAAGTATATTTTGTTACTGATACTTGGAACTTTAAGTTTATCATAGTAACTCTCTGCTTTTTTTGAATTATAGTACTCTATCACTGTTTATTTGCTTTTATGGACTACCTCTCCCAGCCCTATAACCCCAATCCCCAAAATATATCTCTAAATGTACAATATGAATGGAGATATATATATATATATATATATATATTTTTTTTTTTTTTTTTTTTTTTTTTTGAGACAGAGTCTCACTGTGTCGCCCTTGGTGGCATCACAGCTCACAGCAACCTTAAACTCTTGGGCTTAAGTGATTCTCTTGCCTCAGCCTCCCAAGTAGCTGGGACTATAGGCACCTGCCACAGTGCCCAGCTATTTTTGGTTGTAGTGGTCACTGTTGTTTTGGCAGGCCTGGGCTGAGTTCGAACTCCCAGCCCTGGTATATGTGGCTGGCGCCCTAGTTGCTGAGCTACAGGCACCAAACCTGAAAGGGACACTTTTTTAAAAAAGTAAAGGTGAATCAGTTACTTTGAGAATTACAGTATCCCTTTCTATAATATTATATATGTGACTATTAGTATATCTCAGTAACTAGATAATACCCTTAGAGGGATTGGTACCATTGCATTTAGTGGTTGTATATTTCTTTATTTTATTTTATATCTGGAAAGTACCACGTGCAAGCAAGATTGTTACAGTTTGGCAGGTTGGGAATTAGGTCCACACATAAATCTACCCTTGAGGTCTAACATTCGCTGACCACATACTGTTACCCAAGTTCAGGGTCAGGGTACTTTTTCTGTAAAGGGCCAGCTAGCTTCACTCCTCAACTCTGCCTTTGTAAAGGAAAGGAGCCATAAGCAGTAGGATTGCGTAGGAATTGTTATGCTTTACTAAAACTTCATTTACAGAAGCACATGGAGGACAGGATCTTCGTTTGTAACCCCTGGCTGAGGTTTTCTTGTAAGCACTTCTTGCAGGTATGCATTCACCCATGTAGTCTTCGCTATATGCATTTACATTTGATGCTATTATTATTCTTATTTTATAGACAAGCATGTTATGTCTCAGAGAGAACTTGTAAGAAACTTGCCCAAAGTCACACAGTTAAGAAGTGATAGTCCTATAACCTAAGTCTAGTTTGAATTATAGGACTGTACTATAGTCCTTTTTTTGTCTGTTGAAATCAGTCTATATTATACTTCCATATAATAGTTTTATAACTTTTGTTATGTAACATTTTCCATGTTTTTAACATTTAATAAATCTAGTGCTCATTACATTTTTGGAACTATTTTAAGTACTGGAAAAAAATCAGTAATCAGACAAAATTTCTGCCCTTTTGTGGCTTCTATACCATTAGTGTGGAATCATGCTAATATAAATCAATATACATGTAGTAAATAGAGACACAGGGTAGGAGGTGGTGGGGGCTGGAGAAATGCTGATTTTCCATAGAATGAGAATAAAGTTGAAGCAGGCAGAATGAGCTGTCAGGGTATCTGGTGGACTCCTCCATTCAGAGGGAATAGGAAGGGCAAATCCCTACTGTAGGAACGTGCCTGCAAATTTGAGAAATAGCGTGACTGGTGTTGAGTAAGTGAGGGTCCCATCTGTGTGGAAACTTACAAGCCATTTTAAAGATGTTAGCTGTAGTTTTGAGTGAGATGAGGAACTACTAAAGGGTTATGTTATGTTTTAACAGAATCACTGTGGCTCCTATGTTGAGGGATATATTAAAAAGTGCAGATGAGGTAGGGAGCTCAATCAGATTATTGCAGTAATCCAGGGCACAGATCATGGTAGCAAGAAGTGGGCTGGCTCTGTGTATGTATATGTAGAAGATGTTAATAGGAGGGTATGTTGGTAGATTTGGATGTGTCCTGTGAAGGAAATAGGAGCCATACATGATTCTAACACTTTTGGGTTGAGGAACAGTTAAGACAGAGGAAGAGCATGTCTGGGGAGGTAAGAGAGGGAGTTCAGTTTGGGGCAGTTAGACCTGGAAGGAGCAATGAATAGATAGGACTGGATTTCAGGTGGGAAGTTAGGGTTGGAGTTTTAAATTTAGCATTTGTCAGTGCGTAAATACCCAAAAGGAAAAAATTAGTCATGCCAAACATGTGGTTTGGTGATTCTAGAGGCTGCTAACAGGGCAAACCGGCTTGGAGTTGAACGTGGCTTTGGCCTCCAGATCCAGGTCCTTCTTCCTGGCTGTGATTTGGCACCACCTAGTGGCAGTTGTTGGTCCTGGCTCAAGTACCTCTGGTTCTCTGCTTGGTTTGGATTTATAGGGCAAGAACTTTTACTTAGTTGGTTAGCAGTTTATTATTAGTTGCAGTCATGATTCAGGATGATTGGAAGATAACTGAAAATGTGTGTGTGTGTGTGTGGGCGTTCTCCATTACTTCTGAGTAGGGTGAACCTGCAGTCTTACTGCCTAGTCCCACGCATGTCTCCCTATCCAAGGTTAGACGTTTAGACTGTCCCCCTCTAAGTATAGGGTGGAGGAAAAGATAGAAGAACTAATACAGTTAGTCACAGGTGTCTCTGAATGTTAGTTCACTGTGGGTGTTGTGGGGACCGATAACGGGATGAGATCTACAAAGATGGAGGGTAGAAAAATGAAAGTGTTAAGGATTGAACACTGAGCTTCCACTTGGGAAGTCCAGGAGACTAAGTAGGGATAACTGGCAAGATAGAAGGAAAACCAAGATGGTTATATCCCAGTGTTTCAAAGACAATAGATTGATTAGCTTTGTCAAATGCTGCTGACATGAGGACAGAGACTGGACCACTGTTGTTGTCTGTTTGTTTGTTTGTTTGTACAGGCAATGTTTTATTTGGTTTTCTATTACTTGTATTCTCCTATTTTTTTTAATTTATTTATTTTTATTGTTAAATCATAGCTGTGAACATTAGTGCAATCAAGGGATACAGTGTGTGGGTTTCATATACAATCTGAAATATTCTCATCAAACTGTTCAACGTAGCCTTCATGGCATTTTCTTAGTTATTGTATGTAGACATTTGTATTCTGCATTTAGTAAGTTTTGCCTGTACCC
>CAUYPK010147531.1:0-35533 GCA_963574355.1 Loris lydekkerianus
TTTTATACAATTTGGAGTGCTTACATCAAACTAATTAATATAGCTTTCACCTCATTTACTTAATTATTGTGTTAAGACAGTTATGTTCTATAGTTTATAGATTTGACTTGTACCCTTGCAATATGCTCCATAGGTGTGGTCCCTCTACTCACCCTCCCTTATCAAACCTCACCCCTTCCCTTAATCCCCATTCCCCTTCTCTCTTTCATACTGGGCTATAATTGTGATCCATCTTTCATAAGAAAGTGTGAGTAATTATAAATTGGTTTCATAAAAGTACTGAGTACATTGGATACTTTTTCTTCCATTCTTGAGATACTTTACTAAGAAGAATATGTTCCAGCTCCATCCAGGTAAACATAAAAGAGGTACAGTCTCCATCTTTTTTAAAGGCTGCATAGTATTCCATGACATACATATACCATAATTTATTAATCTATTCATGGGTCGATGGGCACTTGAGTTTTTTCCATGACATGGCAATTATGAATTGAGCTACAGTGAACAATCTGGTGCAAATATCTTTGTTGCAAAGTGATTTTTGGTCTTTTGGATATACACTTAGTAGAGGAATCGCAGGATCAAATGGCAGGTCTACTTTTAGATTCCTGAGTGTTCTCCAAACTCCTTTCCAAAAGGAACATATTAGCTTGCATTCCCACCAACAGTGAAGAAGTGTTCCCTTTTTTCCACGTTCATGCCAACATCTGTAGTTTTGGGATTTTGTGATGTGGGCTACTCTTACTGGAGTTAGATGATATCTCAGAGTGGTTTTGATTCTCATTTCTCTGATGATTAAAGATGATTGGCATTTTTTAATGTGTCTATAAACCATGCATCTGTTTTCTTCAGAGAAACTTTTGTTCAAGTCTCTTGCCCACAGTGAAATGGGATCACTTGTTCTTTTCTTATTAATAAGTTTGAGTTGTCTGTGGATTCTGGTTATCAGATCTTTGTCAGAAACATAACCTTCAAATATCCTCTCCCATTCTGAGGGCTGTCTACTTCCTTTACTTACTATGTTCTTGGCAGTGTAGAAGGTTTTTAGTTTGATCAGATCCCAGCAATGTATTTTTGGTATTGCTTCAATTCCTCGGAGTGTCCTCCTCATAAAGTATTCTCCCAGACCAATTTCTTCAAGTATTTTGGACATTTATATTATAAAAATGGTTTCAATGATTTTTATCAATATATTTTTCTCTTTTTCATTGCTTTCATCATTATTTAAATGTTTCCATGTCAGTAGTAATTTCCCTCTCTGAGACTACTAATCTAAGTCATCTTTCTTTTTTAATCTGGTGACCTAGCTAAAGATTTGGCGATTTTGAAGATATATTCAGAGAACCTGCTTTGCATTCATTAATTTTTCTCTATTGTTTTAAGTGTCTATCTCATTAGCTTACACTTTAGTTTTTCTTATAATTTTCTTTTGTGCTTGCCTTAAGTTTAGTTTACTCTTCTTTTTTCACTATTTTATGGAATAAAGTTATATTATTGATTGGAGATCTTTTTTTTTTTTTCAAATTTAGACATTTAAAACCATAAGTTTTCCTCTGAGCACTGCTTTTCCTATATTCCATAAATTTGGGCCTATCATGTCTTTGTTTTTATTTATTTCAAAATAATTTATAACTGCCCTTTTGATTTCTACTTTGACACATTGGTTATTTAGAAATGCTTATTTAATTTCCACATAATTTTGGGTTTCCCAATTTTTTTTTTTATTAAATCTTAGCTGTGCACATTAATATGATCATGGGGCACCATTCACTTGGTTCATAGACCGTTTGACACATTTTCATCACACTAGTTAACATAGCCTTCCTGGCATTTTCTTAGTTATTTTGCTAAGATATTTACATTCCACATTTACTAAGTCCCTTGGTTTTTAATTGACTTTGGTTCTCAAGCTGACCTTCTGTGCTCTGTTTAGTCGTTGGGTCTCCTGTTTGCTGTTCCTCAGCCAGTTTTGCTTTTCACCATTTTTCTTCCTTTCCTTCCATCCTCACCCTCCCTGTGTCCCAGGCCTCCAGCCACGAGTTTCCGCACTCAGTTGAGGGTACCAGCATGTCTCTATCAGCCTCTACTCTAGTCTTTCGGCCACCAGCAGGCTGGCAAGGTCCTGTTCTGTGAATTCGTGTGGATGCAATCATTTTAAATGGACTGAAGTCTTCCTGTGTGTTTCACAAGGTCAGGAAGTGGCTTCTTTCTTTTAGATTCATCCTGTGTTCATGGAAGATCTTTAAAAATGATTGTTGGGGTGTACAGCCCTCTGCTTCCCCATTCTCATTCCTGAGACACGTTATTTTCCTTTATTCTTTTTGAAACAGAAAGATTCGTAATTATCAATATAAAAAATTAAGAAATGCAGGAAGATACAGAGAAGAAAGGAAAAAAAATTACCCCCAACTCCATCACAAAGAACTAAGTGTCATTTGAATTACGTGAACAAATTTCTAGCCATCTTTCTGAGAGAGGACACCTGGGAAAAGTGAGATCTAAGAGAACAGAGGTCTTCTCAAGGAGACCCCAAGGATAACACCTGTGGGGTCCTCCCCATGGTGACTCAGCTCTTAGGGATCTGTAGAAACTTAACTTCCTGGGACCTGGAAACTAACACTTGCTTCCACTTCTATAAAAGCCCACGGTTCTGTAAAAGCCTGAGTCCTTCTCCAACTTGATTCAAACTGATCAATGAGAAATTTACCCCTGGGCTGGAACTTTTTGACTGAGGATAAAAAGGAAGAAGACTGGGCTAGCGGGGAGAGCAGCCATTTCGAACTCTCCTATCAGCCGTTGCTCTGCTGGCAAATAAAGCCCTTCCTCTTTTACACGCGGTATTTGGGTGTTCTTTCTCTCCATTGGGTCTCGTCTTCCTGCAGCATTTCCATGAATAGATACAAACAAATGCATCAACACACAACGTCATCTTATAGCCCTGGGATCATGTTGTACATTCTATTTTTAAGTAAAAATAATAAAATACAATTTTTCTTAAGTAGAAAATTATGTAAAAACAAAGGGATTTCAAGACTTCAGATCAGCGGGTTTTTTTTCTTTGCCATTAGAGATTTTTTTTTTCCTCAAGAGATCCTTCTATGATTATTGAAAAAGATCAGGAAAATGATAAACGGTAAGACTCATTGGCAGGTTTAAAATGCATTTTGATATTAGATAGGATAGATTCGCTCCTGCCGTGAAAAGTGAGACACTGGAATGCTTTTACTCTGCATTCTGACTCCTCTCGTGCTTTATTGTAATTTTTTCTAGTAAGTTTTATAACATTTATATTTCATTTTGTAACCATAGGTTGTTTAGCCCTGGTTCTATTTGTAAATATTTCCTTATTTACCATTCATTCTTTTCCTGTGGCTATTTTACTCCACGATTCTTATTTTGATTTATCACTTAGTTGGCTGGATTTTATTCCTAAATGCTTGAAAGGAAAACTTGGCTGAACATCAAATTCCTGGACCACTTTCCCTTAGAACCTTGTAAACATGGCTCGACTATCTTCTGGCACGAAATACTAGACCTCAGTTTCTCTCTTCAGCTTTGCTTGGGTTGATTTCATCAACATGTAGTTTTTCAAGAAGGACTCAAGGGTGCTGTATTTCTTTAGTTCTTTCATGTTGGGGAGGTTGTACTTGAACGACATCTTGGTGTGACATTCTTAGATCAGAAGTCCTTCCCTTACGATAGCGTGCAACGTATTTTGGCTGTGAATACTGCTGTGGACAAATGTGAGGCCAGCCAGGTAGGCCCCAGGAGTTCCTTCATTTGGATGACTGAAGAATTCTTGATTTTTCCCTTGAAAGTTAATAATAACACCAGGATAAGATTTTATATTCATTATTTTTATATCCATTTTTGGGGAAACGTACCTCTATGATCTGAAAGCCTCTTCTTCCATCATTTCAGGAAAATATTTTTCCTTTGAAGCCATTATTTTATATTAGACACTGACTTCGGGCCTTAACTGTATATTTTGATTTTTGCTGTTTCTAATCTATTAATCTATTTCTAATCTAATCTATTTCTATAATGGTATTATGTTGGTGCTCAACTTATTTCCTGAGGCCTACAGTTCACCTCAGGCTGTGTTTTTTGCCTAGGATTTCACGGCATTCTCTATAATGTTAGGTCAGTGGTTTATGTGCAGAAAGGATTATTTATGAGTTATTTGGCTTAGTTTGCATATTTGGCTGATTAAACTTATAAATCTTAAAATCTAATTTTCAGAGGTCAAGTTTAACCCATAAATATTATTGTTCTATTTATAAATATAAATTTGGCATGAATAATCTTATAATTTTGAATTACTTGAACCCCATATTTATTTTTTAAAAGTCTCATATACTTGTGTATTTCCATATCCAACAAAGAGGAGTAGTTTAACCTTCTCAAGTTGACTGAGATTTCCTGGACCCAAAATTCTAGGCATCAGTGTATTTGCTTATCATTCAAGTATCTAAGATATCCCAGGAAGCAGGAACTGGAGGGGCTATAGACTGCAGCGTGATTCTCTCCATGTAAGGAAGTGGGAAGCGTCTGTGCAGGCCGTGCCCTGAACAAGGGTGACTGCAAGAGGCACGATGGGGGCTCAAACCCAGCCTGCCGAGCTCCAGCAAGGGCATGTGTCAGGCTGGGAAAAGGATATTTGTACTAGTTGTTCTGCCCAAAGAGGCTGCTTTTATCTAACTGGTACAACCAGAAAGTCATCTTTTTATTCACCAACTTATTCTCCTGGAGCTGAGGCCTATTTGTAGTTTGTACAAAAACACGTTACAGCATTCAAATGCTCCAAACCATGGATGACTGTGCCCAACCCTTCTGATAATCAGGAAGATTTTCTCTTACAAGCTCCCATCATGTGCTCTCTCTTCATGCCCCTCTTCTGTCTGTCCAGGTGCCAGTCTCCAAGGTGGGCACGTGGGAGTCTGCTGCGTGCATCCTGCCGCCAGCTTATTCTGTGACCTGACAAATTCTGTCAACCTCTCTATGCCTTGTTGGAGTTGGCATTATTTAAAAAAAAAAAATTATTTTATTATTTTAAATCTCATCCTCATTATAGTCGATTATTAACATATGTATTTAAATTTTTATAGTATGAAACACTTTGGGATGTTTTTCCTTTTCTTAAGTTACGTTCACCTTTCTTGACTTTCTTCATCACTGGGCTCATGTCGTGTAGTGCTTTTTTCTGCCTTCCTTTCTTTCTTTCTCGATTTTTTTTTTTTATTATTCTCTTTTTCCTTATTATTTTGTTGCAGATTTGCATACTGGCTAAGAGAAGGGGCATTTTCTTTCTGAATAAATAGAATTCATTTTATATTTTTTTGGAGGAGTGTTAATTTTACGGAAAATGACAGAGTTAAAAGCACAGAGTTCCCATAAAACCCCTCTTCACCACCGAGCTCCCTTATTTTTAACATGTCCTGCTAGGGCGGTACATTTGTAACAGCTGAGGAGTGCACAACTCTTTAGCTTTCACAAGACTGATTTCTAGGCAAAGCTGAGCCACAAAGGGACCTCTCCCTTTTCACCCATTTGGAACACTCGTGGTGGTGTAACTACCTCTGGCCCAGTTATTGCAATGTGTCTACAACCGTCAGGAAAATAATTCTCTGGCACCCTGCCTTCAAAAAGCATCTTGCTGCCTCTTATGGAAATGAAAGCAGAGACTTGGACACCCAGGTCCCAGAGGTGTCCCAAGTAGGAGAAGGACTGGGTCGGAGGCGTGAGCTTCTCCCCCAGGGAGTTTCTGGAGCAGAGCCTGCCACAGATTGTGCACCTTGGTCTTCCTTACACTTGTGGCTCCCTCACCTCCATCCTCTATTCTCTTCCGAGTGTGCCCAGCCTGTGGTGGAAAGGCAGGCGTTCCACCCTTAGGTCACACTGCGCCCTTCCTGGGAAGCTGCCGTGTCTGCTGCAGCCTTCACTTATGCATTCATCATTCATCCAACAAAAATTGTAATGTTCACCGGCTTATCCTCTCAGTCAGAATGAAGGGAGATGCTGGGATGCATGGCGGGAAATTATAATCCTCGTTGTGAGCAAAGATGGCCCAGATGGTGCCTGCAAGTGGGGTTGCTTGCGGTGGGCATCTGAGGCCCCTGTGTGCAGGGCTGGGATGCCTGGGATTGCGGGGCTGGCAAGTGCCCAGGCACCCTTCTGTTTCAGTTTCCCAGTCTGCAAAATACAATGTTCTGCTTCCCCATGTTCCTAATTGAAGAAGAAATTGTATCTAATAGAGTCAGTCCACCTGTTAGATCTGTAAAAACTAAGTGTTTCCCAGGTTTGAGACAAGGATGAGCTGAAACCTTCAGAAATGCCATCATGCGGCAAGAAGGCATATGGCAGTGGCTCCAAATGCCCATAGATTTTACCACACGTTCATAAATGCAGGTTTTAAGCTGTGGCTTGTTAGGTCTCTGCTTGAAAAGAGTACTTTGCCCTCGAACTTCCTTTTCAGCCCAAATTCTAAAAACACAAGATATCAGAAGAAACATTTCAGGTTTAATGATTTGGTTAATAGCCGGGGCCTGACGTGGCAGCAGGCGTTGGACAACATCACAGCTCAGCCAGGGTTCGGATAGGGGTTGGGACAAAGGACGGGAAATCAAAACCAGCAGCGTGGCGTGAGCTGAGCATGGAAACCGGCGCAACTACAGTCTCCCAAAGACACCCGGCTGAAACAGCTCAGCAAACTTGCTTAGTGATTAAACGCACACTGCTCCTAAGGTGCGCTGTCTCTGCTGGAACATTTATGAATTCTGAACGTGCATGTTCATTTCTGGCTTTACCATTCAAGAGCACGTCCCTTCTACCCCATGTGGCTGTCTCTGTAGGTCCTGGTGAGCTTCCTAATCTGCAGTAGATTAGAGATCAGAGAGGGCTCCAGGGTCCCACAGCCCCCGCTTTACCCTGAGAATGTTGTATCTAACATTGAGCTTCAAAATTGCCTAAAATTTGACCTCCACATTCACCTTCTAGAAGCAAAAGAAGTAAATTCAGCACTTTTATTTCACTGCTTAGGATAACTCCCTTATCATGCACTGCATTTGACAAGATCAAAAGTAACACCTTATGGGGCTGACCAGTGTCCCAGCTTTCTCTCTCTCTCCCGCCCCTTCTCTCCTGCCCCTTCTCTCCCTCTCTTTCTCTTCCAGAAAACGTTCATTAAGGACAGCGTATTGGACACGTGCCGGCACTATGGACCCAATTTGAAAGAGGGCCCTGAGGAGACTTAAAGAAAGATCAGCTTCTTCAGAGAAGTTCTATGTCTATTGCCCAGTGATATATGGGATGGTTGGCTCTTTTTTTTGTTGACTAACTTCAGTTCTCTGTAGATCCTAGTTATCAAGAAGGCAGTAGATGGCCTAATACATAGTGAGAGGTAGGGGAATGGGGGAGCTGGGAGAGGGGAGGATGGAGGGGGTTGGGGGTCTCAGTGTATGGTACAATTATAAGAGGGACTTTACCTACCAATGCAATCAGTGTAACCCAATTCTTTGTACATCAATGAATCCCAAACAATTAAAAAAAAAAAAAAAATAGACTAAGATCGGGTGACTTTCCTCCTCACCAAGGCCGGTTTTAGAGTTTACAGAGCTCTGGCCCAGATAACCCCATAGGTATGCATCCCTGAGTGGTGTGGAGTATTAGTAGAAGGTGGGACAGGGTGTAGGGCCAAAGCACAGGGCCCCTCAAGGAAGGGAGCCCAAGGTAGGGCCTCCCCTTGCCAGGCTAAGAAAGAGCGTTGCTGCTTCTCACCCTGTACATACCAGAAGATAACACTGGGAGTCCTGGGGGTATCATGGAGACATACTGAGTACACTGGCTGAGCCCAGTGTCTACATGCTGAGGGGTGTATGCTCTGGGAGCCCCCCTACAGGGGAAGCCATACTGCAGACTCCTATGGCCAGGGGCCAACTCAGAATGCTTCTCCACCTGCCCTCAGAATTGAGGACTGAGGGTTGTTAATTCTACAAGGCTACTGTGTGAAAAGAACAAATTATAGCTATCGTTATGCTTATAATTCTGAGGAAGACACAATATGTAGATTAATTCAAGAAAAAACATACAGGCAAAGGAATTTTTATGTAATAATAAAATTTAATTGTTTTTAATGACTCAATTCCAAAACTATAAAGAAAGCAAGCCAACAATAAGAGGTTAATAACGTTAACATTGGTACAGAGACAACCCAGCTGCTAGACTTTGCATCTGTGTGTGAGAGAGAGGCCAGGAGCTTGGAGACCAGTAGGCCTGGGGCGGGTTCCTGAGTTCTCCTCCCACTTGCTGGGTGACTTGAAACAATTCACCTACATTGTTTGGTTTTGGTTTCCCCACCTTAAAATAAGAATAATATTAACACATCTCATAAGGGCCATTTCCAAGATCAAATGAGATAATGTACAAAAAGTGCAGTGTAAAATGCCAAGTGCCAGATGGATATTAGTTAATTCTTGCTTAACCACAAAGAAGATTTCCTCCTTGGCGCTCAGAGGCCTCAGCACAGTGTGGAATTCTACTGCTTCCTTATTTCTGGCCACATTCTCCTGCCCACCCAGGATGGGGTACCCGAAGATATCCATGTCTGAATCCCTGGAACCAGTGATAGGTTAAGCCTGGTGAGGAAATTAATACTGATTTCAGATGGGACCGATGTAACGACAAGAGTCCATGAAATGGAAGAAAGAAGCAGAAGAGTCTGAGTAAGTATGCAGGGAAGCAGAGCGTGGAGAAGAGAAGCTTCTAGAATGGTGATTTTCAACTGGTGTGCCGGGAGAGGATCTTAGGTGTGCCATGAACATTTTTAAAGATCATAAATTATTTTCAAACCCAGCTCAAAGCACAGTAAATATATTCTTTTTTTACTTTTTTTTAATTGGTCAACATGATTTAAGTGTGTCACGGAAGTTTAACTACAGGTTCAAGTGTGCCTTGAGATAAAAAAAAAAAAAAAAAAAAAAAAAGGTCGAAAAACACTGATCTAGAAGCTTGAACAGGACAGGGATGGAGATTCTCTCCTGGAGCTTCCAGGAGGGAGTGCAACCTTACTCACACCTTGATTGCAGCCCAGTGAGACTCTGACCTCCAGAATTTTCAGATAATAAATCGTGTTGTTTACATCACTAAGTTGGTGGCAATTTGTCACAGCAGCAATAGAACACATATACTTGATGCCTGGTGTCAAATTAGCTACAGCAATAGCAAACAGAGCTTGTTTCAACAATAATAGGGACGTGAGATAAATGCAGCACCTCTTTTCCTAGCAGGAAGTCCCAGTGTTCCCCACTGGCGGTCTCCCAGGCCTGGACTTCCAGCTGTTCAGACCCTGAGGATCCTAACTACCCTTTGATTCCTGGTCAAATGTCTCCTCCTCCAACAAGCCTTCACTTGCTTCCCTGTAGCTGGGCTCCCCTTCCTGCATGTTCCCTCACTACTTTGCTCATCTTAATACACTTTTGTTTCTAGACTGTGTTTTAATATCTGCAGGTGTACCTTCCCTGACAGGCTGTAAGTCCTGCAAGGGAAAGGAGGGCTTTTTTGTTATTGCTGTACAGATTGTAACTCAGAGCTTTGAACTTTGCAAAGTCTGATTGTGGAGTCGCATGAATTCAATTAAAAGGACATGTTTCACAACAAGCAACTATATTCATCAGGGCTCTCCAACAGGTTAATACACAAGACGAGGAATCGGCTCCATGGTGATCGGGCCGAGAAGGACCCCCTGTGCTGTCCGCAGGCTGGAGATCTGGGAAACCCCATGGCATAATTCACTGGAGCCAAACTCTGGAGAACCACGGGTTCCCAAGGGCCGGAGGTGTCAGGAGGAGACATCCCAGCTCAAGCTGCGAGGCGGGAAGAAAAAACGAGCAGATTCCTTCCTCCTCTGCGGTTTTCTGTGTTGAGCCCCTGGAGGACCAGAGGCCACCACTCCACGTCGCCGAGGGCCTGCTCTTACCCAGTGCCCTGTCCGAATTCTCAGCTGGACGCCAGATTTTTCTTCTCCTGGCTGGGTTCTTGGTCTTGGAAATTGAAGAATGAATTCAGGGACCACAGGCAAGCAGGAGCCACAGATAGATAGCTTATTAGAAGTCAGAAAAGCTTCTGCCACCCCGGGACAGGTGCCCAGCGGTTGCCCTTGCAGGTCAGCTGGGTGTGGCCTTCACACCTCGCCTGCGCACCCCAGCTCCCCGCCAACCGCTGACTGGATCCTTCAAACCTACGCTGATTGGTTTCTTCAAACCTCAGCGGACTGGCCTCTGCTCATTGGCCCTTCATTTGTGCTAGCGCGGCTTTTCCGCCCAATCCCCTGGGGGAAGTCCTTTCCCTAGCACTGTCCTGCCTAGCAACAGCCAGTGACCGATGGCTTCACAGTTGCCCGAAAGGTGTCACTCCTACTTCTGCTCCGCGCTGTTTCCTGGTCCCTGTTTAAGGACTTCTAAGGCCTATGAAGTTCATGGACAAAGACCCTGGCAGGCTTACCAGAAATCCGTGCAGCCTGGGCCCTGGCGTGTAGTCATGTTGACCTGAAGGTGACCATCCAGCTACAGGAACAGCCTGGGGGAGGCGGGGAGGCCTGTCTTCTCCGGCCCTGTCCCTGCCCTCTGCCACCAGGGACAATCCTGTGGCACTTGGGGCCTCTTTATACCACACTGCTTACGGTCCCTCTCATTCTTCGTCCCCCTTTCATCACCATCTTATCATTTTTTCCCTAGAGTATACATTAATATCCATTATTACTGTTTTAGCGTGAAATCCAACCCAGTGCTACCTCTCTCATCATATTTCCATTTCCGACTACATTTGTACTTCATGAACGACAAGCTCTGTACTCCTTAAAGCATTTTGTCACCCACTGCAGAACAGCACAGCGCTGGGCTCCACGTCAGAAGACGTGCAAAAGGCAAAAGTTACATACAGCACTTTTAGGATTTCTTCCATTCTAAGGTTCTATAAACCTAAAACCTGCGGGGGAAGCGTTGGAAAGAGTGGGTCAGTGCAAGTATTCCAGCAAAGAGAAAGCTGCCGATTTTCAGTGAAATCTGCCTCCCTGTAACTACGAAAAACAAAGTCATCTTAGACATGTGACACGGTCCTGTGGTCAGCAGCCCCCGAGGTATACAGCCCTGGGGCTGGGGTTGGGATAAGGGTGTGGCGGGAGTGGAGGACTGTGGCCAGTGGAGAGATGCACATTTCCTTTAGTCCTAACCTAGACAAGTGCTCTTTTATGTATAAGACGTGATGCAGCTGAACGCCAAGAAGAGAAAGGCCTCTGACCTCTGGTGTGCCATGGTAGGGAACCTGGGTCACTTCTTAGGAAAATGTTATCAGTGGGGACCCGTTCAGCAGAGCTTCAAAGCCAGCAACTTTCCAAGCACGCAGCTGTGCATGACAAAGCCCCTTTTATTCACCAAGACCTTCAGTAGGAATTGCATTTCCACCCTGACCCAACCCTCATGCATGTACACAACTGAAGGAAGTCAGTCCAGACAATCCTTACCCTCACTCTATACCGTGGTCCCCTCTCCTGGCCCTGGAGATAGTCCGAGGGCTCCAGGAATCCCTCCATGCTCCACTGCTTTGCATCCTTTCATCCTATTGCCTCTGACCTGCATTTTCCCTTTGTGCCTGGCTTCATCTTCTACCTCTCATTTGGAAAGACTGCCTAGCTTTTGGTTTGGTTTCTACATAAGATTTTTTCTCTTGCCTGGTTCCCTTGTCTCCAAGCATCATATCCCAGGGGCAAGTCCTATCTGAGTTGCTACACCCAACTGTGGCATGCAGGTCCCAGCTCAGGTGCAGCGCCCCAGGTTCTTACAATGTGGGTGGAAGGCCCAGACAGGTAGTGCCATGGCTCATGGCTGAAGTCCCTCCTTCCTGAGTCAGCAGGAGCAAGCTCTATGGCCCTGAGCATGATGGCTCACTCTCTGGACCCCTGGGAGGGTGCAGTTGCCAAGGATAAAGGTGTAAAGACCCCTCTGAACGGCCCAGGTGGGCTGGCTACCTGTGCCGTCTGGACCCAGTTCCTCCTATTCCTCACTCTGGGGCTCCCGTGCTGCCTGGCAGCCATGGTTCACTTTTCCACTGAGCGTGTTTTGCTTCCCAGCTGCTTGTAATTTTTTAATGTACTGTTACAGATACTGTGTGAAAAGATCTACAGGTATGTAGGTAGGTCTCACAGCTCAGGATACGCTTGCTGAATAAACTCCATTATCAGTCCTCCTGGGTCCTGGGTACTGTTTCCTCGTAAGCCGCCCACCACGAGCAGACAAGTGGGGCAGGCCATCTTATTTCTTCCCTTCAACCGATGTTCATAAAAGGAAAAAATACCATATGTATTGATTTAAATTCCTTCCCCATTTGAGTTCTAGGGCTTACCTTGTATTAAGAACTAATGAGTATATTAATCCCAGTGAGTATCTAGCCTTTCAACTTTGGCCTTGGAATTCGGTTTTGGGGTTGCTTTCTCCAGAAATGTCTTTCCTCTGTGTATATGACCTTAAAGTGGTGAGCAGGTTATTGTCTTAGAGAAAAATGTGAGAAAACACAGTACTTTGTCACGTAACAAGGCCTCTGGGGCACAATGCTCTCTGCATCTGTGACACACAGTCTGGCTTAGGCCTCTGCCTTCAGGAGTGCCACACACACTCTTTGATCATCTTTGGGTAAGGAGAGGGTGTTATATATGCTGAGTCAGTGATTTGACCCTGTCTGTGGATGGCTGATTGCTGAGAACTATTCAAATTTCATAGGCTGCAAAGGACGATACTGGAGGTAATGAAATCTCCCATTCTCCAAGGTGATCAGCAGCCAGCTCTGGAGCTCCAGCAGTCATTCCGGGAGGAGCTGGAAATCCGGCTCCATCATGGTTCTGCATGAGCTGTTGGACCCTGAGCAGCACACAACTTCTGAGCTGTGTGTTCCCCCTTTGCAAAGAAAGAAGAGAAAGATCAGAGTCAGTGTTTCCCAATTGCAAGTTACAGACCATCCAAGGGTTGTGAAGTCAGCTTAGTGAGTCAGGGCCAGCAGACTAGAACAGAACAGAAAATCCAGGAGAATGTTCTGTGTAGTAATAACTTGGGTAAAAACATTCATGTCATTACATATCGAATGAATACTGGGTTATGATATAAAATGCAATTTTTACTGTGAGCCTTGGTGAGGGAAAAGGTTTAATAAACCTCTGAGCTAGATTGAAAACTCCAGGTTTCCTGCCAGTGCTGATTACATGTGCAATAATAATTAAAGATCTGAAAAATTACTTCCTCCTTATTTATCCCTTATGGGCCCAAAGTAAAGGTTGGGTCTCAAAAGCTGCCCAGTGACAGAGGGAATGGGATATATTTTTGTCATGGAAGAATGCTTGTTTTTCAAATGTCAAAATAATTGGGTATTCAGCAAGACACCCTGAGGAATGGTGAGTGTTAAGACCTGTAGGCAAAAAACACTGTCCTTAGGATTGTATCCTAAGGACATATTTTCCACGGGTTCAAACTGTCCTTGATACTATCAATTGATTTTGAAAGTTAAATTCTCACATGTTACTATGTGCAGGAAAATTTGGGGAAAATGGCTGTATTACTCTAAATATTTGTTCTTCAAAAAACGAGTAATCGAGGACATGCCTCCTGCTTTCCAGGAAGAGAGAGGGACAATAACGGACAAAAATGGACAGGCACAGGCAGCGGTCAGCATGATGTTAGGACTGAGAATTGTGTGGTGTGAACAGGGGCTGCTTCAGCGGGAACCATCAAGACTGGCCTCTCTGAGGGGTCCACCCTGCGTTGCGACTTGAAAAGATGGGCGAGGAAGATTATGGCCGATGAGTTACACTTGTGAAAGGGTACCGCAACCCCTCGCTCTGTCAGTGTTGACTGAGTCTGGGGAAGCACTGAGAACTGCTGGGCAGGCTCCAAGGTCACAGTAAGCTCAGCAGGTCGAAGGAAAAGCAAGGTGACCTACAAGCCAGGACACAGGAAGGAGGAGCCCCCAGGTGGCATGGGGGAGCAGACAAGGCCACAGTGGAGGGGCTGGGGCTGAGTGTGGGGACTTTGAATTGTTTGAGGAATTATAGGGACAAGCAACGGAGGGGCATGAGAAATAAACATGGAGGAAAAGACTTTGGCTGCCAGAAGGAGAAAAGAGTACAGAGAAGCCAACCTGGACTCCATGTGCTGGGTCATATTTCAGTGGAAGAACATGGTGCAGTGACAGGGGCACCACTCCTCTGACCCTCACCTATCAGAAGCCAGCACTCCCCTCTTGGCCAAGGGGAGGACATCCTGCCTGTGTCCTGTGGACAGCACTGGAATTCTTCTCCCCAGCGTTTGTAATGTTCCCTTTTTGAAGGGACAGCTGATGCTCCTCCCTTAGAAGAATCCCGACCACCCTAGTACTGGAAGAACAACACCTTTGGGGGTGACTTGAGACCGTCCAGTATACCAGATGCTTAGCAAAGGAAAGGCACCATTTCTACCTCCAGGAAGTGTTTGCCTTGGTGCCACGCTCTGCAGAAGCCCCGGGGACGGAGGTGGGGGGGCTCCAGCAGCAACAACCTGTCCACACACAGCTGCCAGCCAGTCAGCAGAGCTGCTGACAGAGCCTTCACAGGTAATCCCCAAGATCAAGACAGCCATTTGTACTTCAAATAATTGTGTTGGTACTGTTTCCAAGATGCTTCTGAGTGTTGTTAACTTCAAAGAACCTACTTCCCCTACTTGAAAAATGGGTATTTTATTATCTGCCAGGCCACAATTCCATGAGGCGTGTTAGCACACAGAATGTTCTGGAGATTTCCGGGTGAAAGATCTCTAGGGGTCAGAACTTACTGACGTCATGTAGGCCACCTCTAAAAGAAGCCAGGCTCAGAGAGAAACACCAGCATCCAAAGAGAAGCCCCTGGTATTACGCACCCCCTATCACTTCGCTTTGTTTTGGCCAGAGTCGTCACAGTGTCACTTCTTGTGGGTGAAGGGGAGAAGAGCACTGGAAACATGGGAGTGTGACTCTCCCCAGAATTTGGACAATTGGAGGATCAATATAAAGCTCTGAGCTTGGGAATAACATGTGTTTTCCCAAGCTGCATGCAGGCAACTGCACCCTCACCTCTGCTGAAGACTTAAGTGGGAGTCCCGTCATTAGTCACAGCAAAACCCAACAATACCATCCTGAGATAAAAGCTCAGGAAAGCTTTCCCTGCCTTTCCTATAGAGATCAGAATGACAAACGTGATGCAGGATTTCCTGAGGTTCAGACTTGACTGAAATGTTTTCCATTTTAGAGTTTTGTTTACTTGGTTTCAACCGCCACCTTCCATGCTAGCTCGGGGCAAAGGGGCACCCATGTGAATGAGAGATACTGAATTTAGCCAAGATCATTAGGCAAGGGTGCCCTTCCCACACAGCAATGCCTTGCAGGCTGTGGACGGAAAATTATGTGAGGAATGTCCTACCACCAAGTCTGAACACAGAGAGGATGGGACGCTGGCACAGGCTTGCTCAGTCTTGATTTCTGCCTGCAGAGAGCTGCAGGAGGCTGGCAGGCTTTCCACTCGCAAATGGGAGGGCCAGCCTTCCAGTGGCTTTCCCTCTCTCTGGCCATGTAATGCTGTCTTTGTGGAGGACATGTGTACACAGCTTGTGATTGGGATCTGCCATGTCAGGTGGTGAGATAGAGAAGGGTAGGACTGGTCATTGTTGGGGCGTAGATGGGGCATTGTTGGGGCACAGGGGTGGTGATGGGAGGGATTATAAGCAACCCCTGAGCAAGACAACTGGAGCTTCCATTCGGCTTGCCCTTTATTCCATGGGACCAGATTTGCAGCATGCCTTTAGAAGGAGAAACTTGAATGTATCATGGGCAGGTGGAAAATCTGCCTATGGAAGGACCTGGTTGTATGACAGGGACAATAACTTGGCAATATGGAAACCTGGTAGGGAGTGGGGAGATGAGATTCATTCTGCATCACTCTGAGTAACAGTAACTGGAAGACAAATGGAAATTCTGGCGAAAAGGTACCGCTCGGTAGAAATCAAGCATTTTCTGATGACTAGAACAGTGAAAGGAAAGGGAAGGGAGTCTTGAGTGAGAACCCTGGAGTTCAAATCACAGGTCTGTGATTAGCCATCTCTGTGACTGTGGGCAAATTAGGCCACTACACTGAGCTCATTTTCTCCTCTTTGAAATGGGCACGCATGTGTCTGACAACTTCTTACTATCAACTACATACCATGTTGTAAGGATGCCATGCTCTACTCATGAGTGGAAAAGAAAGGGAGGGAGTTCCTGCCAGTCCCCTCCTAGTGGGAAGAGAGGAAACAGCTAAGTAAAGGATGCATTTCGTAGAACAAGGGGAGCAGCCCTGAGGGCAGTGTGCAGTGTGGCTGGGCTGTGGCATGTGTGTGTGTTGGTAGTAGAGATCTCTACCTCCTAAAGCAGGAAGCCTGAAGGGAAAAGATGCATCTAAAACCCTCCAAATACAGTAAAGAATAAATCACAGCCCTCTCCTGCCCATGCCAGCAATGTCAGGCTGTAGAGAGGCAGGGATCCGCTGGTCCTTCAGTGTCCCACAGCTCTGCCATGTGCTGGGTGACCATGGATGGGCAGGTCACTTCTCTCATCCTCAAACTGTCACACTGAAGGCTAAATGAGCCAGTGTGTACAATATGCTTACAGCAGCACCTGGAATGTGGCCAGGGCTTCCCCTCCAGTGGCTGTGAACACTAGAATGATCCATTCTAGGCAGAGTGAGTGTGTGGAGCCAGCACAGGGTGCAGGGCGTTCTCTAATACACCACCCTGACACCCCAGAGCTCCCAGGGCAGAAGGAGGGCCTTGTCCTGGCAAGGCTGGTTTTGTTGAACATCTGAGATTAGGCCTCTGGGGCATCTGAAAGCAGAGGTACAGTTTATGTGTGGGTGGGTCTTGCTGGGAATGCTGCAAGGGTGATCCTATTAAGCATGCCACGCATAGGGGATTTGTCACTCAACTGGGTGACAACGAGGTGTGAACAAGTGGGAGAAGGCATTGGTAATCTAGCAAGGGCTCACTGAATAAGAATGCTGGTTTCTGTTTTGGATGGACTAAAACTGCCACCTGGATCCTTCTTAATCTCTATTAGCTACTGGTTTTGTTTAATGTCAGGTTCAGTAACAGAGAACCTGGTCTCTGTTCCCAGCTCTACCATCTGCACCATGAGTCCTAAAGGGGGCACATGACCTTCAAGCTCTTTCCCAACTCAGACACTATTAAGTTCTGGGACACCAATAGAGATCTGAGCAAGGTGAGTGGCTCTAGGATGAGACTAGGCTGGAATGTTCCACAAGGAGAGAGGTTCTGGTACACTCTGCTGATGTGTGCTAGTGAGCTGGTGGGTTGACACCACTGCGTTCACACTACTGCTACTGCAACCAATGGTTGGGGATGTTTATTGGGCTCCCTGTCCGTATATGTCCTTGTATTAATCAGGGTTCTCCAGAGAAACAAAGTAAAAAATGCGTGTATATATAGTATATGAAGAGATTTATTGTACGGTATTGGCTCACTTGAGTGTGGAGGCTGAGAAGTCCCATGACCTGCCACCTGTAAACCCAGGGAAGCCTGCATACAGTCTGAAGGCACAAGAGCCAGAGAGCTGGTGGTGTAGAGTCCAGTTTCTCATGTGAAAGCCCGAGAGCCAGGAGTGCCAAGGCAGGAGAAGACGGACGTGTCAATAGTTAACTGTGGCAGCAGTTAGGCGGAGAGCTAGTTCAGTCTTCCTTTGCCTTTTTGTCCTGTTCTGGCCCTTGATGGACCTGGTGAGGTTCAGCCAGTTTTGCTTAGTTTCCCCAGTGCAAATGCTAATCTCCTCCAGAAACACCCTCACAGACACTTAGGAAATGATGTTTAACCAACTATCTGGACATCCCTTAGCCCAATCCAGTTGACACATGAAATTTCCATCACAGACTCCTTTCACCTTCACAGTGATGCTAAGAGTCAGTACATGAATTCCCCCATCTACTGTGGAGGAAGCATAAGCAATTCGCCCAACACAAGCAGCTAGTAAATGAAAAGCATTTCAAAGCTTGATTTCATCAACTTTTATAAGTTATTTGCTTTTTAAAATGAGTGATGGCACAATGGTTATAGCGTGGATACTGTGTTCTCACTCACCTGGTTGATTGGGAGGGAAGGGATGGGAGTTTGCACTATTCGGCTTGGACTCTGTATATCCTTGCCCAAGATGGGTGCAGTATCTGTGTGAAAATCACGATGGGTCTCACGGACCAGGGTGGAACATGATCATAGAGGGGAAAGGTTGAGAATAGCAGCCCTGGCTGTTTACATCACCCAGAGTCATGAGCGTTCTCTGTTCACTCTGTAGATCTTCTGGAGGTGAGAGGAAGAATTCCTCAAGGGGCTAGGGAATTTGATGCTGGCCAATATAATAAAGTTGACCCTTCAGACAAGAGGGAGCTCCCACACTGCCAAGGAGCACAGGCTCTTGCCCCATCTCCAGGGCTGCCGCACACTGCAGTTGGTCTGCTTCCACCCCAGGAGTCTTCTGTAATCCCTGACCAGGTCAGTGACACCAGCTCACAACCCTCCTCATTCTCTAACAACACTTTTCTCCAAAAGGTGTGGGTTTCTAGAAAACACATTTATCTATTTCTTCTGTTGTCATCCATAAAGGCTACCTTTGATCCAGGGTCTGATTTTTCCAGCTCTTCTGAGACCTCAGAGAGCCATAAAAAGTTTTCTCCTTTCTGCCTACCACTGAGTTCAGTGGAGAGTAAGCAAGAGTCTAAGGGCCATGCAGTACTCAGGTTTCCCCCACATACGCTTTCATTCCCTAGGAGGGAAAATGGTTTGCCTTTTCAAGTACAGAGTCCTTTGCGATGACTGCATATGGTGGGGGGGAGCCGGGGATGGCTTCCAAGAGCCAAGAACAGTCTTCAGTCAACAGCTGGCAACAAAACAGAGACTTTGGTCCCCTTGTGACTGAAAATAACTGAATTCTGCCATCACCCCAATGAACTCAGAAGAGGACCATGAGCTGTAAACCTACAGATGACAATGTGACGTGACCAACACCCTGACTGTAGCCTTGTGACAACTTGAGTGGAGGATTCGATGAAGCCCTGCCAGCCTGCTACTCTACAGAAATGTGGGATCACAAAACAGTTTTGTGATACTTTTTTATTCAGTGACAGATAAGTAAGACAAAGGGGGAAAATGTCTCAACCTCATACACAGAGCGACCTTTGAGATCCCTCAAGAGTTTTTCTGTTATTTTACGTTTTGTTTTCTTTTTAATCTTAGAGGATGAAAGTAGACAACTCTCATGACTAAGGACATTTCTTGGTAAAATGGACCTTCAACTGTATTCTTTCACAGAGAGACAGTGTACCTGTATGATGGTGTAGATTCTGAAGGTTAAGTTCTCCAATAAGAGGGGGATTTTGCAAATGACACACCAATCCCTATTTCATGTTCTGTGGAATATGAGAGGTGAAGAAAGAGAAAACAAGAAAAGCCAGCAAATCTCATGAGTAATAGCAGAGCCATTTTTAAACTCATGCTATGGGCTGGAGGTCGCTATACCAACACTTATTTAAGGTGAACACCTATAACTTTTAAGAGAAACTAAGAGCAAATAATCATTGGACCCCATTTTCATCAGCTCCCTTTCATGTCTTACGTTGCTTGGCTTCCAGCCATCTACTTTGACATTCTGTGTCCCATGTGTTAACTTTGCTTCCTTAATTAGTGTAATTTCACACACACACCCTATTCCATATCTCACTGCAATCCACGGAAACATGACTAAAGAACACAGATTCTGGATCACGAGTTGATTATGGATCTGCTTCTTAACAGGTGTGATCATTTTAAGATAACTTAGCAACTCTGAGCTCCCATTTCCTGAACAGTAAGTAGCAGACTTGGTAATAACCCAATTTGGGGTTGTGATTTTCAGATCAGATGATGCATCTCAAGCCTCGTGAACTGGAGAGAGGCCAGCAAAGTCTGCGTTTAACTTTCCTGTCTCTCAAGCCCACAAATATACTCAAATAGGCCTAAAATCGTGTCAGCCCACAACCGCAGCTGGTCTGGTGAACTCAGGCCTCCCTGCAGCTTTGCACACTGAACCCATAGCCCTGGTCCTTGCTGGTGGCTTGCTCAGGCCACCCTGGTGAGGATGCTACTGGCCAGTCTGACAGCCCCCATGTGGACAGAGGCACCAGGCCCTCCCCCTGTGTGTGGTGGCAGTCTCCGGCTCAATGGCCAGCAGCCTTTTGCATGCAACATTTTGGGTAAATTTAGTGGCCTTTCTAGATCCTCAAACAGCAGGCATGTGGCCTGGGTGAGAAGTCCTGTTATGGTCTGGAACTCATGCTGCCCATCCTCATCAACTGTGAATTGTTCTTTGCCCCTGGACCCTTCCACCCAGCCTTGGGCCCCGCTCAGCCACCCGAGCCGAGGGGCTGAGATGAGACAATGAACAGACCACTGTGCCTGATACATCAACTGTCCCAGTGGTCCCCACTGCTCCTGGCTGTGGGCCCAACATTCCACACACTGTTTCCTCCACTCATCAGCCATCAGGCATTTTCTGTTGATTTAGGCATCTTCCTAAGTCTGGGATGGTAAAATCTTCCCTTCTTATTGCTGATTCCTAAGGAGCACCTTCCTTTGCCCATCCAGCCAGAGAAGAGTTAGAAAACACGCAGCCTGTGCAACTTAATAATGCTTAAAAATATTTATTACGTACACATTTTTAATAAGTACATAATATAAGCTCAGCAATTTGGGGGGAGCATTACAAATAGGAACTCATTTAATCCTCACAAGATGTTAGAAGACAGGTACTATTCCTGTTATAAGTGGGAAAAAAACAAGGCGCAAACAAGTTAGGTCCCTTGCTTATGGTCACATGGTGAACAAGTTTGGCCTGAGTTCAAAGCCAGGTATGCTGGTTCCCGAGTCCATGCACTTAACTGTGGCACTGCATTGCTGATGCTACCTGGTGAGCAGGTGAGCTCTTCCCACCTTGGGCACTGGACAGGCAGACAGCATTCCCACCTGGGGCCTGGTGAGGGTTGACACAGCTTCCTTCAGTAACCCATGTGTCTTCTGATCATGTTTACTGTGTCACCTAGACACAGCATCATGTAACCGTGTCCTCATGCTCAACATCTTACTCTCGTTATCTGGAAAAGGCCAAAACGTTACCTTCATGCAAATAATTTGGGGGGAGTGTTATTTAAGTTGATTTCAATTTTCCTCTACCTTTGCAAAAGGCATTTACTTTTTTATGGTAGGTTTTCGTGGTGAGTTATTGGGAATGATCAGTCCACGTCTGAATGGTGAGCTTACTCTTAACCCACATAGCGCCTGAAATATTGAAGCGCTGCACATCGCCATAGGAAGTCGAATGGCTTATTCATAATCCTACTGCTGCTAGGGCTTATAGTTTGTCTATTATTTTTGATTGGGTTTATAATGATACCTTAGAGTTGCTGAAGTTCATGTTTGCTTAATTGTTAGCAACATTATTAGTATGTACTTGTATAAATGACAGTGTTACTTTTTGAATTCATTTCTTTCTGTACTTATTTAAATAGTATGAAGGAACTTCTAAACATACATATCCATCTCTACAGTAGAGTGCATCTCATTTCTAGCTGTCCTGTTTCACAGGACTCCAAGCCATAGCAAAGCTCAAATATGAGATGGATAACACAGGTAGTGTATTTTGTGAACACTTGAAATGTACTTGTTAATCAGCTGACTTACCAAAGTGTGAAACAATCACTCCTTGAAGATGTTGTAAAGGGCACATCACATCACTCGTGATGGAGGAAGCAGGAAAGGTGTGTGTGTGTGTGTGGGGGGGGTTGAAATGGGTATATTCAAGAGCTGCTAGAGCTCACGGGTGCTCAGTGAATTCCTCCTTTCCTCTGACTGTTTAAATTTGGATTCTTCATTGACATTACAAACAATGGACCCCAGGCTCACCAACATCCTGGTTCAAAGCGCTGATGAGTCAGAAGAAAGCGCCCAGCTGGGGTATTTCCAAGGAAAGCCCTTGATGTCAGGACTGAGTGGGGCGCGTTCCCCTCCCTCATGGGGGAGGTTTCCTGCTGCGGGGGGAAGGTGAAAATTCAGTTATGGGGTGCTGCCGGATAGCGTGGAGCTGCAGATTCAGCCAGGTTCCTCCCAAGGAGGGGAATGGGGTGCTTCTAAAGCCAGGCTGAGGCTAGTGGGGAACTTCTTGCTTGAATAAGGTCAAGGTGATTATGGGGTCACTCTTGCTGTGACAGACATTTACACAGGTGCCAGACAGGCCATACTTCTTGGCTCCCTTGTTGAGATCTCAGCTAGCATTTCCTGGCCATGGCAACAGATGGTTCTGTGAAGCCAGCTGGGGAAGAAAGACCTCTTGATAATTAATGAGCTCACTCTCTTAAGCGCGCGCGCTCTCTCTCCCCCCTCCCTGCCTCCCCACCCCCTTCTCTCCATTCCTCCTTTTCATCTCTTTCTCTCTGCCTCTCCCCCTCTCTCCCTTCCTCTCTCCCTCATGGGGAATTTGCATCCCTCACCCTGGAAGGTTGAAGCCCTTTGGGCTTACCCTCTGCCCAGCTGAGGTGATGGTGTCACTTACTTCTGGGTCACAGGCAGGTGGAGGGATATTGTGGGAAGAGAGTGTTGCCCTCCCAGTGCAGAATCCAGTCTCATTGTTGATGTACCAATACACTTCCAAGTGACAATTTCTAAGGCTCAGGTTTTCAAAAGCCAGTTATGGATTCAGACAAGGCCTAGCTATCTTTTGGAAGGTTGGCACCTGTCCAGGTTTGTGGGTTGATCTGAGGACAGGCCTTCTCTGTTCAGGATGCATCTCAGCTCTTAGACCCAGTGGTTATAAGTGGGTGGGGGCCATGATGTGTCTGCAGGGATAGCTACACTGTCCTGGGGGTCCCATTCTCAGATGGCTTATTCTTGTATACATTTTCCCCTGTGTAGATAACAATTCTTCAAAGAGCTGGCTTTGTGACACAGCCCTTCCAGTGCTAGTGAAGGCACACATCAACTGAGAGCTTGGCCTTACTTCTTACATACAATGCAGCCAAATTTCTTATCTTCTACTAGTTTAAAAAGTATTGCAAAAGCTCTCAAATTTAAGGGAACACATACACATAGTGGAAAGAGCATCTGACTGTTGGTCTTAAATCACCAGGACTCTTACCTTTCCTTTTAGATTGCATTCTTCATCATTAATTACTTCCTCTTCATTTTGACTTCAAACATTCTTCACAATCAGTTAATAGTTGATAATGAATTTGAAGAACATAATGAATCCACATCAAGCACGAGGTTATTTAATGTTTTCCAGATGGCAGCAACTGTCAGGAAAACTAAGAGAAGCGAGAGGCTGGGGGCCCGGAAACCCCACTACTCACATGGCAGGGGCCCTGGGCCCGGGCTCTGATTCCCAGCGTCGGCACCAAACCACAGAACACAGTCAACATGAGGTGACGGGGCAGGAATGCTTGCAAAGTTCAACTACCCTGTTATCAAGTTTTATTCAAATCACCTAGCTAAAAAAAAAATAAATAAATAAATAATAATACTAAGCACTGTTACTATTTCACGGCTGAATTTTTCATTTTGATCACAAGAGTCCACACATGGGGTGAGTGCTTATAGATGTGAAAAACCACACAAACAACCACCACAAGGCTGTTACTATCACAGTACAAATTCTGTCACCTTTAGTTTTCCAGTTCACTTTTCCATAATAGATAATAAGCTGTCCTGGGTTTAAAATTCATTTCCAAACCAGAAGATGATGCGGAAAGACCCTATGTTCCAGGTATGGACCATCTTAATTTAACTGCTTCTAATTTTGCAATATTATAGAGTTTAACTTTGTTTCAGGTTTTAAAAATGGCCATTTGAAAACTGATGGCCAACTACAAATATAATCTATTTTAAAGTATTTATGAATTGTGACTCATTTTTAAACTGTTTTTACTAGTTATCACATTTGTGAACAAAAGAAGTTTGAAGACTCTGGTAACTCTGCAATTTAACAGCTGTGGTTGGAACCTCAGAGCTTTCATTTTCCTAATTTGCGGATGAAGTCAGAGGTGAGCTACAGTAACAAACACCCACAGCCTTTGCCATAGGTAAACCCTGGGCTGTTTTCCTATCCTGAGCTCTTGCTTGCTTAGAAAATCAGCCTCTCTCCTCACTGGGTGTTTAATCCTCTTTAGAGCCCCATTCTCTCTGGTTGCCCTGAATCTCCGAGAACAGAGGAAGGAATTGGCTCTGATCTGAACAGTTGGCAGGAGCAGCTTACTGGGCTTGTGATTCTGCTCAGGATTTCTATGGAGAGATAATAGTGGACTTCCAGACCCCAAGCAGGAGGGAGAGAGAAGTGGGTTCGGCCCTCCTCCTGGCAGTAGGGAGCTCCAGGGCTGGCCTTGCCATAGAAGCTGCTTGAAAGATTATTAGGCCTTATCAGAAGCTTTGGTGGGAAGCATTAGACGTTAGGCCATAACGATTTCTCTGAGTGCTTCTTTTATTTTATTTCTAAAAAGTCAAAGTGCTTTTGAGTTCCTTTGGTGAAAGGCACTCCAAGCCTTTCAAGGACATGCAGACTTAATGTCATTTTCTGGGTGGAAGGCAGCTCCCTCCTAAGGAAAGCCCTAGTCAATAAGCCACAGCCTCACAGAGCCGGCTTGGCCCGGCTATTCGCACCCTGTCCCGAGTCACGTGTCTCAGCTGCTCTTTCTATGCCCGCCATGTAATCGCTGAAAAAATAGAAGGCTTTTTGTGTGCCTGGGGTGGGTGTGGGGACCGGCCTTGCAAATCCTCTTGCATGGATGCAAAGCTGGACTGCAGTTGCCAGGGAGTTTTTTCAGCCTCTACGGAAATTAAGGAGCTCATGGAAGGAGCTTATTCCCCATTTATGGTGAGTTCAAGTGGGACAATGGGTCTGTGTGGCCAAGGATTAACCGGCCCACCACAAAAGCATCCGGACTTTTTAATCTGAAAATCAGAATTGTGAATCCAGGGACCCACCACCAGAGAGAGACAGGATGTCTGAATGAGGGTTTTTTTCTTTCTTTTTTTCTTTTCTCATGATGGCAAATCTTCCCAGTATGCAAATACACCGTTAGCCTTCAGTGTGGGCTTTTTCCAAATGCAGGTTACATAATAACCTTCCCTTGGGATTCTGCAAGAAGTTGTGGATGCTACTGTAAGCCGCCCCCAGGCCTGTGATGCCACATGGGGGAGAAAGGGGGCCGGTTGGTCTGACAGGCGGGGGTGGGGATGGGGGGGTGGGGGGATGCCTCACCATCCCCTTCGGGTGGGGCCGCCTCCATCATCTCCGGGCACAGCGGGAACTTGGAAGACTTGGACAGGAATTAATTTCACTCACCAGTTCTCTTCCGGACAGTTTCACGTTTTTCAACTCAAGGGGCTTGTATTCTGGGGCAGCCAACATATCAAAGTGTAATTAGGAATAGAAATTATATATAGTGGGTGTCTGATATATATTCCAAAGCCAACTATAAATTCTTGCTAACTACTTAACTACTTAGTTGGTTAGCACGTGGTCATCCCTGCTCCCTTTTGTGTGGAGGATAGTGTAGTGTCTTCTGTCAGGATGGCATTAAATCTTACCAGTGCCAAATACACCAGAGAGACATTCAGAGAGGGTTGAACATAGTTTTATTTCTTTTTATAAATGTAAGGATACAAGTGCAATTTTGTTACATGGATATATTGTAGAGTGGTAAAGTCTGGACCTTCAGTGTGTCCAGCATCTGAATAATGCACATGTCCCCATGAAATCGCTTCTCATCTCCCGCCCCTCCACCCTCCAGCGTCCCCGCGGTCCACCGGCCACTCTGCGCCTGCGCATACGCGTTACCTCAAGAGCACGCGGGATTTGACTTCCCGTTTTCTGAGTTTTACTTCAGAGAAGGGCCTGCTTCGAGCCAGTTTGAAAACAGCGTTCGCTTCCCGTGTCCTTCAGTGAGGGGCGCAGCCACACGGCTCTGCGCGCTCTGGGGGCGCCAACGAGGCAGAAAGGAACCGCTGGCCTGATGACGAGCATTGGGAAGTCTGCTCTGAGGACTGTGCGGTGGCTGCTCCCTCTCCCCGCCTGAGGAATAGGAGGCTGCCGGAAAGGCCACGGTGGCGTCTCCGCACCGCCCTGGAGGCTTGGAGGCCCTGGCGCCTGCACCGGCGCAGTCTGGGGGTGATTCTTCTCACCGGGTGACGGCTGGCTCTGGACTCCTGGTTTCACTGTAGGAATTACCAGATAGTTTGTGACTGCAGGTCACCCCACCCCATTCTGCTGTCGTCCAGAGGCCCGCTGGAAGCTGACTGTCACCAAGAACAGCACAAAGCTGGCCTGTCACCTTCCTCCGGACTGTGTCTGCCTCTGGAACCCTGCATGAGTCAGACGGCCACACTCGTGTAAGGGACTCACAGAAAGCACCTAAGCCACCGTTGTCTTGGGGATGATGACCGTCGCGTCCTGTTCAGGGGCACAAAGCCCTTACCTTGTCTCCATGGAATCCGACAACATCCTGGAAGAATGAGCAGGACGGATATAGCTGACTCCTTAAGGGAAACACAAACTCGCATGATTTAAGTCACTTCCTGCATGACGGAGGCCCCCCCAGCGGTGGGGGGTTTGAATCTGACCTTCCTCAAGTTTTGTTGGTCTTTTCATTAGAATTGCAGATCAAATGGATCGGTGGTAGCTAATTGTTCCTCAAATCACAGAACACTACAATTAAGTAATACTATTCTGTGCCTCCCCAAATAGGTTATTTTTGTTCAAATAGAAGGAAAAACAGATGGTAAAAAACTTATGTAACTTATTATTCCAAGAGCTCTTTCAGCCTAGAAGCACTTATAACAAAGGCAAAGCTGCCCCACCCCTCCTTCCTGCCTTTTCCTCCTTCTCCTTTTCTCTCCTTCCCTCTCTTCTCCTTTCCCTTCTCAGAGTGGGTGCAGATGACCAATCAGGACAACTTCCCACAAGCCCAGATGGAGGCTCAGAATTCTCATCACAGCATCTCAGGTAGCCATAGTTCCAATGTTTGGCGTTAGCTCAAGAAATGACAGATCCACTCTGATATTTTTGAATTGTTGATTAGTAAGGCTTACAAATCAGAAAATGTAAAAAAAAATTATGATCAAGATCTTCCTGCTGTCACATTCCCATCTACCCAGTTTCTTCCTCTTCCAAATTTGAACAAAATTAACAAATGACCACAATTATTGGTATCTTGCACATCCGGTTAGAGATTTTCTTGTTTCTGTTATCTGTTTTTGAACTCATTAATAAACTGATGGACAATAGATAATGTGCTACTTAGGAGAAGTGTACTGTTTTGGGGTGACACCCCTACCTGCCTTGAGTTTAACAATAGGAGGACATGCCTCTGCCACGTCTCCATCTGCACTCAGGGCACCGCTGTGGACTCGGGGAGCATGCGTCTCCATCTGCACTCTGGGCACTGCTGTGATTCAGAGGGAACACACATCTCCATATGTACCCGGGGCACCAATGTGGACTCAGAGGGATCACAAGCCGCAGCACCAAAACAAAGAAGGGGCACTCTTGGCAGATGAGCAGCCCAGTAAAGAACAGGGCTTTGCTGGCTCATGTCTTCTGTGGCAAGACCATAGGCCCATGCGGTGGAAGAGGGGATTAGACAATTAGGCTGGAGGCACATCATGGAAGGTCTGCAGTGCCCGGGTAAGGAGTTTGGCCTCTGTTCTGCAGATTGTGGACAACATGGCAGGTTACATAATAGAAAATCCCCATCTCAAGTGCCCCCAACTGCTAGTGCTGTGTGCCCTCAGCAAAATATACAAATTAATATTTGTAAGCAGCACATAATAAAAAGTCAGCTACTAAAAGTAACATTATTTGTCGAGAACCCTGGAGAACTGCACATTAGCTCTCTGAGTTATTGTAGTTGACAGCACTGTGATCCCAGGTCAGGTTTGCGCCATCTTCCGAGCCCTGGGTTTGGTCCCAGGCTGCAGATTCTGCCTCACTCTCCAAAATAATCTGAAAGATTTTGCTTTCTAGAATTGGGAGTGGAGAGAGGGGAGGTGGAATAAGCGGCCACCTCAACCTGGGACCAGTTAAGAGAGCAGAGAGATTGACCCTATGGCCCACTTCTTCCCGCAACTGATTCACTAGATTAGTGGAAAAAAGAAAGAGGAGAAAGAGAGAAATTACACCAACTGAAGCATAAAAAGTTTAGAGATACCCAGATACCAAGGAATTAGAAAATCCTGATACCACCATTTTCATTTCCAGGTCATCTTACATAATGTGAAGTTCAAAATTCATTGATATTTGCTATTTTCACAGATACTCAGACCATGTCACCACGAAGAGAAATGGGGTCCTTTCATACATAGTGACACTTAACCATGGAGATACGTTCTGAGAACTGTGTCTTAGGTGAATCCATTGTTGTGTGAACTTGAGAGAGTAAACCTCCACCCACCTGCTGCACACCCAGGCCACACGGCGCAGCCTGTCTCCACTGGGCTACACACCTGTGTGCTGCTGTGCTGGATATTGCATGCAATTGCAACACGATAGTGAGTCTTTGTGTATCTAAACATTAAAAAGGTACAGTGAAAACACACTATTATAAGCCTTTGGGACCATACATTGCCATATATTGCAGGTCTGCCTTGTTGACTGACACGTCATTATGTGGTGTGTGACTGCATTTCAGACCTAAGTGTAGATCACATTTGCATTGGCTGCTCGAGTCTTTTCTGTGTTCTGTGCCTCTCGTTACCGTGAGCAGCCCAAGCCCACAAGTGCATGCTGACGCCTTGCTATGAGCAGGGGTAGAGAAACACAGGAGGGTCTTTAATATTTTTGAACCCACATATTCATCTGTTCTGCCTCTGACAAAAGTGGGGGAAATCCTCTGGTCACCGTTTCAGGGGATGACATGTGAAATCATTTTATGAACTTAACTTTTTATGTGAAATATCAGCTTCGTGTCATTGATCCCAGTAGTGAAAATGAATGTCTTTCATTTACTAAGAGTTTAGGATCACAGAAGTGGATTTTATTTATCCAAATTATAAGAAGAAATATACAGAGATGTCCAGAACACTTAGATTATTCTGATTTATGTTTGAACATCCTGATGTGTGTGAACAGGGGAGTCAGTGTGTATGTGTTTGTCTTAAGACCCACAGAACAGAGAGCGGTTGCTGGGTGGCTCTCCATCCCAGGGTTCTGTCTCTAACTGGCATCTGTTATTACCCTCTTTTCCCCTAAGAAGACAGATGGGCTCCACTTTCACCCTTTGCCTGTGATCTTTATGCTGAATCTCAGCAATTCTCAGAGCTCCCATGTCCTCTTGGCTTTCACAGTTGATGGTGAGAACTCCCGGGGTGGATGAGTCTGTGAGAAATTGGCCTTCAATATTAAAATAATGAATAGGCTTTAATGTGATTCTTAAAAGCCATTCAACCAGGAAAAGTTGGCTTAGACACAAGACGCAGTTTGCAGTGAATTCTCATTTACATGTCGTTTTCTAATCGCATTTCCTTAGGGACACAGAAATCTAGTGACTCGCTTAACAATTGGATTTAAACAATTGAATTAAAAATTATTCCCTTCTTGATTTTAAGTACTTTGTACCAAACAAATACCAGTCTTCCTATGCCTTATAATTCTTTTCGAGGGTATGATCTCAAGTCGTCAGATGAAAATGATAGCAGGTGTGGCCGTTCCGTCCCAGTGCGCTCCTTATGGCTTGGTAATCATGGTCATCTCAGCATGCCATGCATATGTTGGCTCGGAGAATGTGGAAAACTCAGCCAATGTGTCCCTCTATCATCATGTAGTCCTACAGGCTATTGAAAATACTCTTTTTCAGAAGTCCAGACAGTCTCATTGAGTTTCCCAGGGTGCCACAGCAGCCTCCTGTGGAGGGTTTGGGCCACGCCCCCTGGTGTGTGTTTTACACCTGGGAGGGCAGAAACCCTGACCCAGCACTTTTCTTGCCTACATTTTAGTTCCCATTGAGCATAGGACTCTTTTTCGCACAATACGTTGTTTTATTAGCATCCAGAGCAATCAAAGGGCAAAGTTATGCCTATTTTTAGATGAGAATCTCCTGAGATCCCTGTTCCCATGGAGCCTGAAGCTGCCTCACCCTGCAGTGCATAGGTGACCATCTGCTGTTATCCTAAGGGTCTTTCTTCTTTTCTTTATTTGTTAAAGGAAAAAGATACACAAACATCCAAATACTCACAATAAATGACAAAAACTTTAACAGGTAGTCATTTTATTATTCTCAGTCTTATTAAAATGTAGAAGATTGAAGTGCATCCATATTTGACATCCAAATACAAGCATGTTCACTGCCTCTTCAGAGAACCATAGTTACAAATTTATAAATTTGACGTGTGTCTCTCTAGTTTGTATGTTTGTACATTGTGATTATATATATTTATCTCCATAAATAATCTTTAGGAGTGTTCTCTGTGTTTTTAGATTATATGTGAATAGTATCATCCTGGAAACACCCAGCATTGTATTTTTGAAATTAGTTTATTTTCATTCATATAATCAATATGCACCCAAGTTTTAAATTTTAATCTATATCTTTTAATGTGAGTTAAATGATTTTATACTTAATGTGACTACTGGATATATTTGTATTTATTTCTGCAATTGTACAAATAAAGAAATATTACAGCAGGATTATTTGATGGAATAATAGTTCTTGAATGTGTGGAACTTAAAGAAATGAGAAATGCACAAGCTTTAAATGCCAACTGCTGCCCATTTTGGAAGATTTTTCAAAAACTGTTGGTGAATTGTTCTTTTTCAATGTAAACATTTAGTGCTATACATTTTCTTCTCAGCACTACTCCAGCTATTCCCCACACATTTGGGGATGTTGTATTTTTGTTTTCATTCAGTTCAATGTATTATTTGAAATTTTTTTCCTTGGGACTTACTCTTCAACCCTTGAATCATCTAGAAACGTGTTGTTGAGTTTGTGAGTGCTTGAAGATATTCCTGTTATTTTTCTGTTATTGCTTTCCAGTTTGATTCAGTTATGCTCAGAGAACAGTCTGTACAATTTCACCTCTATGGTTTATCTTGACGTTTTGGTCTGTTTTGTGCTGTTACAACAAAATGCCTCAGACTGAGTAATCTGTAATAAACAGAAATTTACTGCCTCACAATTCCAAGATGAAGGGGCTGGCACCTGGCAAAGGCTTTCTTGTTGCATCTTAACATGGTAGAAAGCATCACCCGGCAGAAGGACAAAGAAAGAATGAGAGAGGAAAAGGGGGGCTAACTTCATACTTTTATAAGAACCCACTCCTGTGCCAATAGCATTAATCCGTTTATGAGAAAAGTGCCCTCATCACCCACATGCTTCCCTTTAGGACCCACCTCAAAACACCACTGCATTGGCAAGTAAGTTTCCAAACACATGGACTCTGGGGAACACATTCAAATCACAGCTCTTAGTAAATGTTTTGGGAGCATTTGTAAAGAATATGTATATACGTTATCTCTTTGTATAGATTCTTAGTGATTCCTTTAAATATTATATTATACATAGTACATATATAACTCATTATAGTTTATTTATGTTGACATTTTACTAACATGATTGAAGTGTAAAAACCTTACTTCCTTTTAAGTACCTTATCTCATCTATAATATAATTGACTTAAATTTTTTTTTACATACATGAAAAACCACATCAAAAGATGTTATAATTCTGCCTCAAAAATCAAACATAATGTAGAAGACTCACGAAGAAAAGAAAGTCTATCTATGTGTATTTTTTCTTTTTCCATGATCTTTCATCCTTTCCTAATGTTCCCTAGATTCCTTCTTTTATCATTTCCTTTCAGTTTTAAGAAATTCCATTACACATTTTTTTAGGGTAGTTCTTCTGGTGACAACTTCCCTTAGTTTTTCTTCATTGGAGACTGGGTTTATTTCTACGTTAATCTTGAAGGCTATTTTTGCTGGATATAGGACTATGGGTTGATATTATTTTCTTCTAGCACTTGAAAAACCTGTCCCACCTCCCTCTGAAATTGGTGATTTTTTGATGAGAAATCTGTGTCATTCTAATTATATTTCCCTTTCTTCTTGCTGCTTTAAATATCTTTTCTTTCAGAAGTTTGATTATGTTGTGTTTTAGCATCTATTTCTTTACGTTTTTTATTGTTTGAGGTTTACCCTGCTTCTTGACTCCTTAGGTTTATGCCAAATTTGGGAAATGTTTAGTCATTACTTGTTTGAATACTTTTTCGTGTATTTCTCTTCCTTCTCTTCTTTTTTTCTACTCTCATGACACAACTGTCAGATCTTTTATGAGAGTAGCACAAATGCTCGAGGCTGTGTTCATTTTGTTCTTTCAAAACAAATGTTTTTTCTCTATTTGTAGAACTGAGAATTTTGTGATGTTCTATCTGTAAGTTTTCTGGTTCTTTTATTTGTCCTTGTCCTCCTTCTGCTGAACTCATTTGTAAAGATTTTTCACTTCAGTTAGATATTTCAGTTCTAAAATTTCCATTTGTTTCTTCTATATTTCTGTATGTTTCTTGCATTTCTTTGTAGACATTTTGTATTTTTTTGTTTCAAACATGTTCATCATTGCCCATTGAGGCATTTTTAATGATGGCTGCTATAAAATGCTTGTTAAACAATAATATCAGGGTCATCTCAGTATTGGTATCTGTTAATTGCTTTTTTTCATTCAAGTTGAGATTTTCATGGCTTCTCATATAAGGAATGATTTCAGTTGTATCCTGAACATTTGAATCTTATGTTATAAGATTCTCAATCTTATTTACATCTTCTGGAATAGCAAGTACATGTTTATAAATATACATTTTAATAATACTAATCATTTCATGCTATTATTGTCACTCATTTTATTTCTATATATGTTATAAGCTCCATAACACATTGTGAGCTATTAAGAAAAGCTTCAAAGACACAGTAGAATGGCTCTGGTCAAGGACAGGCAGGCCAATGGATGGCATAGGGGATTGAGGGCAAAGACATGAGGAAGATGGGACCAGGTCCCCTCCACAAGATATAGGCTTCCAGCCCCCATCTTATACAGCTGTATGAGCATCATGATTAGCATCTCATACTGCAGAATGTCACCTGTTGTCCAGGCAATATATGGCTGTATGTATATGTATATGTATATAGGTGTGTGTGTGCATATGTATATGTGTGTGTGTGTGTGTGTGTGTGTGTGTATATATATATATATATATATATATATAATTTCTTTTCATTTTTGTCTCAACTTTTTTACCCTAGATCTTATCTTTTCTTTTCCTTTCTTTTCTTTTTATTTATAATTTTTCACTGTTTATTTCTTCAATTCTAGGGCTCCATTTTTGCTATACTTTTTCTGCTCCTATTATTTGTTTTTTCCAATTTTCTTCCTTAAAGTTTTTTTTTTTTTTTTTTTTTGTTGTATTTTATTATTCCATTTTTACTTTCTTAAATGATTAGGGCTCCACTTTTGCTATGTTTTTTCTACCACTTTTTATTCTTTCTTTACTTTCAATTTCTCTCTTTTCCTCTCCCTTCTTGTAAAGATTTTTCTACTTTTCTATCTTGTCCACATAATTTCTCAAATATGTGAGAACTAAAGCACACCCCCTTTTATATATTATATAATTTTACTTTTAGTTTTCTTTATATACTTTTATTACCATTTTATCTTTGTTTCTGATCTGTTCTATTATTTGTCAATCTGTAGTCCATTTATGGGACAGATCCTCACTCTGAGGCCTGGGCAGCAATGGCCTGGCTCAACAAGACATCAATCCCCTGGTCTTGGGGTCCTTTCAGCTTTGGCCTTTGGAAGGCAACTATTGGTAGGTCCCCACTGCAGCATACTACTGTTTCTTTCTTTTATTTATTTATTTTTTTAAATTTCTCTGTTTGGTGGAGGTGGGGTCTTGTCTTTGCGGAGGCGGATAAGGAGCCGCTGAGTTTGAAAGACCCTCAGAGGCCAGGAATTGTGGGTGTGGGTAAAAGCACCCTTCTGAACACCATGATTACGCCTCTCTTTCTTTCTGTTTTTCTCTTGTTTTTGTCAATCTTTTATCTTTTACTGCTGTTCCTTTTTCTTTTCTCTTTTGCTACCTTTTATCCCATCTTGCTTTTAACTCTTCTCTTCCTTTTGGTCTTAAAGGGACACTTCAACACCTAAGCACAGAGGCAAGGTAATTTGAAGAGAAGAAGGAAGTGAAATAAAAAACTAGGGGAAGAAAGCAGACAAGAAGAATACACATATGAGGAGGAACCAATAGAAAAATGCTGACAACATGAAAAAATAGAATAGACCAGCCCCTCCAAGGGATCATGAGGTACCTACAACAAAGGATTCCTCCTATAAAGAAGTGATATAAGTGATAGAAAGGGAATTTAAAATATGGACGATAAAAACAATGAAGGAAATTGCTAAGAGTGGAAAATAACCAAAATGAAATCCAAAATCAGAATCAAATAAGGGATGAAAGACATGAAGATTATAGAAAGGATTTGGAAGAGTTTAGGGAATTGAAGGAGTCAAACAGGGAACTTACAAATGCAGGAGAAAGTACCAGTAACATATTATACCACGGAGAAGAAAGAATCTCAAAGATAGAGGATAAAGCTTTTGAGCTAACACAGGCAATTAATGAGGTAGAAAAGGGGAGAGAGAAACCAGAACATTCACTCAGAGAATTAGAGGACTTCATGAAGTGTTCAAACATATATTATAGGTATCCCAGAAGGGGAAGAAGAATGCCTCAGAGAAATGGAAGCCTCTCTGGAGGACATCATAAATGAAAGTTTCCCAAGTATCATCAAAGAGTCCAACATACTCTTTTCATATATACATGAATGCATTTATGGAGTGCAATGTGCTGATTTCATATAGAATTAGGAATGCTTACATCATACTGGTTAATACATCCCTCATCTTGTTTACTTAATTATTGTGTTAAGACATTTATACTCTATACTAATAGATCCAATATGTACCCTTGCGTTATGCACCATAGGCATGAACCCACCATTCACCCTCCCTTGATCTGACCCCTCCCTGCCCATTCCTCACTCCTCCCTCCTTCATCTTGGGCCATAGTTGTGATCTTTCATCATGTGAAAGTCTAAGTGATTGTAAACTGGTTTCATAATAGTACTGAGTACATTGGATTTTTTTTCTTCCATTCTTTTTCTTTTTATTAAATCATAGCTGTGTACATTTAATGCAATCATGGGGCACCATACACTGGTTTTATAGACCGCTTGACACATTTTCATCACACTGGTTAACATAGCCTTCCTGGCATTTTCTTAGTTATTGTGTTAAGACATTTACATTCTACATTTACTAAGACTCACATATACCCTTGTAAAATGAACTGCAGGTGTAATCCCACCAATCACCCTCCCTCCACCC
>CAUYPK010147533.1:0-16759 GCA_963574355.1 Loris lydekkerianus
CCCGCCCCAGCCCACCCCAGCCCACCCCATAGGTCCAGTTTATACAGGGAAGAGTAATTTATTCCTAAGAGGTGAGAGTTTGCACACAGGACAACTGGACACCTTTATTGCTTCAAGAACTAAGTAACTTTATTGGAAACAGTGGTAAACCAGGAAGGAAGGAAAAAAATCTAAGTGAATGCTCTGAAAGGGCAATGTGCACCCTTAGCCTGGTAGCCCACCCCGGAAAGGGCCCCTGGCTGTGGGGACAATCCCAAATCAGGTGTTGTCTTCAATGCAGCCCAGGGTCAGCTTGTCGAAGAGGTACTCGGCCAGCCTGGAGTCGGGAGCCCCTAGCTTGCGCAGGTCGGCGAGGTAGCCACTCAGCTCCTTCAGGATCTTGATCTGATTGTGCAGAAATTGGGTCTCCAGGAAGCTGCAGAGCTGCGGGTCAGTCTTCCCGCTGGCGAGCTGGTGCAGGTCGAGGAGGGTCTGGTTGACACTCTTCTCCAGCTGGAAGGCGCACTCCATGGCTTGCAGACCGTTCTCCCAGTCGTCTCGGTCGGGCTTCTTAAGGTCGCGAAGGCAGATGCGGCCCCCGCGCTGGTTCTGCAGCTCCATCACCCTCTCCGCGTCGTCTCGCTGCTCATGAGACTTGCGCAGGAAGAAGCGGGCGAAGTGCTTCAGGGCCACGTCGTCTCGGTCGAAGTAGAAGGCCATGGAGAGGTACACGTAGGAGGCGTACAGCTGCAGGTTGATCAGGCGGTTGACGCTGGCCTCACACTCAGGGTGGTAGTTCTGACGAACTTGGGAGGGTGCAACAGCCATGGTGGTCTGCTCTGGCTCCGGCTCCGGCTCCGGCTCAGGTTCGTCGAACTCGATAATGGGTAAGGTGCCCCGGAGGCGGTCGGTGCTGAGTGGGCAGCGGCGCCGAGAGTGGCGGCGGGGACGCCGTAGCACTCCCAGGGTGGGTGAGGGCGGCTGCAGCGGAGCGTGTGCTGCGCCTGCAGTCTGCTGAGCAAATGGCGGTGAGTCTTTTAAGCGACAGGAAGTGAGCCTCACAACCGTTACTGGGCGGGGTCAAGAGACCGCAGGGATCTACAGGAAATCCGGGTTACCTTAGGGTGGACCTTCTAGAGACCAGATTTTTTAAAAGTGCCGTATTGAGATATAGTTTACATGTCATAAAATTCACCCTTTGTTTGTTTTTTTGTTTATTTGTTTTTTTGGAGACAGTGAAGTGAGCCTCGGGACTGTTCCTGGAAGGGTCACAGAGTGGTCAAAGGAACGCAGAGGTCCACGGGAAATCCGCAAAGGTCCACCCGGGCTCAGCGTGGGTGGTCTGGAGACCAGATTTTACAAAGTGCCACATTGACATATAGTTTACATGTCATAAAATTCACCCTTAATTTGTTTATTTGGAGACAGTGTCTCTCAGCACTCTGGGAGGCTGAGGCAGGCGGATAGCCTGAGCTCACGAGTTTGAGAGCCTGAGCTAGAGCTAGAGTGAGACCCTGCCTCTAAAAATAGCCGGGCGTTGTGACAGGCGCCTGTAGTTCCAGCTACTCGGGAGGGTGAGGCAAGAGAATCTCTTGAGCCCCAGGAGTTTGAGGTGGCTGTGAGCTATCACGCCACAGCGCTCTGCAGAGGGCGACATAGTGAAACTCTGTATAAAAAAGAAAAAAAGAAAAGGAGGGGTGGTTGGGCTATCTTTTTTTAGTCAGAGAGTAATGAGGATCTGATTGGATCTTGCAATGGGGTGGTGCCAGGAAGTGTGCTTTGATTGGATCTTGCAATGGGGTGATGCCAGGAAATGTGCTTTGATTGGATCTTGCAATAGAGTGATGCCAGGAAGTGTGCTTTGATCACCCGCCATAGGGTGATGCCAAGGCTCCATCTGATTGGATCCTGGATCTTGCCATGTGGTGTTGCCTTCTTAATTCATCCCCCACTTCTCAGTCCTTCCAAGCACTTGTTCCACCTATGGTTGGTTGCACATTTGGTTCATCTGGGCATGCTCAGGGTATGTGTCCTTCAACCTGGAGGTCCCTGTCAACTGAAAAATAACTCACAGCTTAGTTACCTAAAAGTTGAACCAGATTGGTCTGGTGTAGTGCATTTCCCTAATGACTAAATGTTGAGCATCTTTTCACGTGCTTATTGGCTATTTGTATATCTTCTTGGCAGAAATGTGTATTCAAGTCCTTTGCCCATTTTTAACTTGAGTTGTCTTTTTATTGTTGAGTTTTAAGGGTTTTGTATATGCTATGGATGCAAGTCCTTTTTTAGGTATATAATTGCAAATATTCTCTCCCATTCTGTGGCTTGCTTTTTCACTTTCCTAGGCCCCACCCCACCCCCCACCCCCAAAAGAGTCTCACTTTGTAGCCCCTGGTAGAGTGCTGTGGTGTCATACCTCACAGCAACCTCAGACTCTTGGACTCAAGCAATTCTCTGTCTCAGCCTCCTAAGTACCTAGGACAGGCTCCCACCAGAACGCCTGGCTATTTTTAGAGCGTGGGAGGGTCGTGGGTGGGAAGGGGGGTGTCGCTCTAGCTCTGGCTGGTCTGGAACTTGTGAGCTCAGGCAATCCACTAACCACGGCCTCCTAGAGTGCTAGGATTACTGATGTGAGCCACCGTGTGCCACCATGCTAGACCCTTTTCTGGAGGGGTAGCACTTTCTTTTCACTTTCTTAATGGTATCCTTTGAAGCAAGAAAGTTCATAATTATTATGTTTAGTTCCAAGGATAATGCCCATGGGCCAAAGAAGATAGAGCCCAAGTGATGATTAGATGTGGGGAAGCTGTAATGCATTCTCATTAGCTCCACTATAGGGCAACTTTTTAATACAAAAGCCATAGGGGAATTTTGTGTACCTCCTATTTGGTTGGGCACTAATGAGACATATCTAACACCCACACCTATTATACAGAAAGTGTCAAAAAATGTATACAAATTTTAAGAGATTTTATGAAAAAGAAACCGCTCCTTCCATTCTCCAGTTCCTCAGTTCTAATTTGGGGGGAAAACAGGAGAATCACTACCTTAAGGATCAAAGGAAAGACCTTTGAATTTAAGCATGTCCATTGTAAGTATTGGTTGTATGTAAATTGAAAGTTTATGACTGATATGTGCATTAATTCAGTTAAATATAAATTATCTCTAAAGTTATAACCTTTCGGTTTTATTCAGTGTACTGGATATTCTCTATTTCCCTCTCTAGGACTGCTCTCTGTCCTTTTCCATCTTTGTCAGAGCCCTGGGTGGGAGAGACTGACCTGTATAAACTGGCTTCAGGTTGGGTCCAGACAATGGAAGGCACTGGCAGGAGATGGGAGGACAGGAGGAAAGTAAAGTTGGGGTATTTGCTCTCTTGACTCTTCAGGGAAAATAATTAAGAGGCACATTTATTTTCCTTTTATAGATTTTGCTTCCTCAATGCATTAGGATTATTCTCAGGATAGGCTTCCTGCAAAGGAAATTACTGCAAAGAACATGTGTTCCTTGGCTCAAATTTATGCATGGCCTGAGAAATTCCTGGGGACCCAGAAACTGGTGTGCAGCTGGACATTCAGGCCAGAGAATAAGTGGAGCTGATAGAAGAAATAAAGTGGTTTGTTTAAGATAGTCTCAGGGGAAAAAAAAAAATAATGGCCTAGGTGGACTTAGGTGGACTGCCATCCACGATTTAGAATCCAGTTTTCTAGCTTGTGGATTTCCCTGGCCTCTGGCTTCCATCTTTCCTTGGATGACTAGTGTTTTTTTTTGTTTTTTGTTTTTTTTTTTTATTAACTCTCATGTAATTAGTGATTAATTAGAATGAGGATCAGGGAAGAAGAAGCAGAGAGAATAATTTTCTACTTGTTAATCTCTTTTTTCTTTTTTGTTAAGCAGGCTCAGGAAAGGTTTGAACCTGCTGTTCCTGAAGTGCAGGGCCAGCACTCTAAAGTGCCAAGTCCTTTCTACTTGTTAGTAACCATATTTAGAAGTCTGGTTGTGGAAGATATTGACTTAATCAAGTTTGGGGAATAGCTGTAGAAAGGAAGATGCAACCCCTAATTTCAGATAACCAAAAAGTTTCCTTTGCTTTTTACAGATATTTTTCTAAATAGAGAACAAATAATTTGTGTTATGACATACAATTCCTTCACAGAGAACACTACGTATAATAAGCTAGGGTAAGATATGGTGCAATAACAAATAACTAGTAAAAATCTCAGTGGCTGAAGAAATTACCGTATATACTCGAGTATAAGCCGAGTTTTTTCCGGCACAAAATTTGTGCCAAAAAACCCAAACTCGGCACAGATTTTGTGCCAAAAAAACTCGGCTTATACTCGAGTATATAGGTATGTATTTTTTATTCATATGAAAATCTGAAGCAGCTAAAGTAATTCTCTTTCATGGTTCCCCATCAATGGTTAACTTACAGATCCAGGCTAAATTTCATCCTGCAGTTCCACCATCTCAGAATTCTTCACTTCTAACTGCACAGTAGAGAAAGGAAGCATGGAGACCTCCCTCTTGCTCTCTATTGCCTTCAAGGAAGCCTACAATGTAGGGGGAAATGTGATATTTTGTAAGTAGCAAAATCTCTGCCATGTATGCTTATTTCTCCTAGTTATTTTTTTATGTTATTTATAATTCATGGGGTTTTGTTTGTTTGTGACAGTCTCACTTTGTCACCCTCGGTAGAGTACTGTAGCATCATAGCTCACAGCAACCTCAGACTCTTGGGCTTAGTGATTCTCTTGCCTCAGCCTCCCAAGTAACTGGGACTATAGGTGCCTGCCACAACTCTTGGCTATTTTTGGAGACAAGGTCTCACTCTGGCTCAGGCTGGTCTCTAACTTGTGAGCTTAGATAATCCACCTGCCTCGGCCTCCCAGAGTGTTAGGATTACAGGTGTGAGCCACTGTGCTCAGCCTATAATTCACATTTTTGACCAATATTATTTACATGCTAGTAATTTACATTAGTCCCTGATCTTTTTGGCACCAGGGACCAGTTTCATGGAAGATAATTTATCCATGGATTGGGGGTGTCGGTGGGGAGGGTGGTTTAGGGATGATTCAAGTGCATTGCATTTATTGTGCAGTTTTTTCTATTATCATTACATTGTAATATACAGGCTGTCCCAAAAGTTACCCCTAAAGTTGCCACACATAGGGCAAAAATGGGAAATTTTAGCTAAACGTACCTTTATAAAATATTTGTTACAAAATTTTACAAAATATTTACAAAATATTCTCTACATGTTGACCACCTGTTCATACAATTTTGTAAGGAATATTTTGTAAATAATGCAGAATCAGTGGGAGCCCTGAATTTGTTTACCTGTAACTAGATAGACCCAGTGCTTGCATCAGCATCTCACCTTCACCTCAGATCATCAGGCATTAGATTCCCATAAGGTGTTCACAGTCTAGATCAGGCGTCCTCAAACTGCGGCCCACGGGCCACAGGAAACGGTGTGAATTGTATTTGTTCCTGTTTTGTTTTTTACTTCAAAATAAGATATGTGCAGTGTGCATAGGAATTTGTTCATAGTTTTTTTTTAAAACTATAGTCTGGCCCTCCAATGGTCTGAGGGACAGTGAATTGGCCCCCTGTTTAAAAAGTTTGAGGACACCTGGTCTAGATCCTTGGCATAGGTTCGTGCTCCTATGAGAACTTGATGCCACTGATCTGACAGGGAGTGGAGCTCAGGCAATCATGCAAGCAACGGGGAGTGGCTGTAAATACAGAAGTTTTATTTGCTTGCCCACCTGTCACTTCCCGCAGTTGGGGGAGAGGGGGCTGGGCACTACAGTACTAAGGTGTGCATATAGAAAGGCTTCTTTTTTTATTTTACTTTACTTTTTTTTTAGAGACAGAGTCTCACTTTGTTGCCCTTGGTAGAGTGCCCTGATGTCACAGCTCACAGCAACCTCCAGCTCTTGGGCTTAGACGATTCTCTTGCCTCAGCCTCCCAAATAGCTGGGACCACAGACACCTGCCACAGTGCCCAGCTATTTTTTAGAAAGGCTTCTAAATTTATTTAAAATTTATTAAAAAATAAATTTTACAATTTATTTTTGTGTGTAGCAGCATACTAAGTAACGTAACATGTGTGCTCTCATCTCCACATAATTGCTTCTGGTATTTCACCTTGGCCATGTTTCTCTCCCATCCCAGATCAAGCTTATCATTGAGACTCAGATCCAAGCCTGTCATTTACCTAAAACCTCTCTGTCTAAAGTGGACACAGCCAATAGGGATTAGTTCCCACACAATTACCAAAGCAGTCAATTGTGGACTGCCTAGTGATGCTGTGTCTGTAATTGCCTTGAATTATTAATCACTTGTTTTCTGTGTGTCCCTCTAGTGCAAGGACACATAAGCTCCTGGAGGGGAAACTTTTCCAGGCAAGACCCTGGAGAGATGATGTAACCAGTAAGAGGTGGTATTAGGACTTATTTTTCCATTAGTAGCAATGGGTTGTGGAGAGTTATAGACATGCTTATCAAGGTTCTTTTATAGCTAATTTGACGGAATTTGTCTTGAGACTAAAATTGTGGATGTAGTTTGTGGCTAAGATTTTCTCTGTATGAAGCTAACTTACCTCTCCACCCCCACCCTGGGCTAAAGGTCAGTCTTTTATTAGATTCACTCTCCAAGCACCTCCTGAGCAATCTCCCAGCATAAGGCTGCATGATATTCCAGTTGTTCTAATGATACGAGGTCTCTAAGTGTTGAGAACAATGGGAACTTACTTTGAGTTTCTAGAAAAGATCTGAGAGCTCATCATGATTATGTGATTCCAAGGAATCCAACTTTGTACCACATGCTACTTAATTGGGTGATTGTTTTGAAGACAAATGGAATACTTTTAGACAGTACTTTTAGACAGGTATCTGAAGCACGGTAATAAAGAGGCTTTCTGTGTTATGTTGGCATAGCTGCTTATTCTTATCACTGTGTGTGTGGAGAGCTTGCTTTGACCTCCGCAGGTAATTTGTGGGAGATCTGTGTACATGCCGTAAATGGAATTTTACTATTTTTAATGAGCTCTGAGAAGGGCAGAGTAGGCATTTTGATTCGAATCTTAACCAGCCTGTTAACCCTCTCGCTTTCTATTTCTATATAATCACCATACTCTGGGAAAATAGTCAATCATGTCGTTCATTAACTTGTTTATTTTTTAGTCTTCTGGCCATACCTATCACATACAGGAATATTTGCAAGTTCACTTAATTTGATTATTTAATAAAATTCCATTTTCCCTAGTGTCATGGCTTACAGATAAAATCAGAAATGATTTCAGAACAGCAGTCTCCAGGTCATGGGGAGAGTAGGACCATTTTAGAACATCAGTGCTGGGGTCTTTCTGTTTTCCTCATTCTAGCCCTGTGAGGAGTATTTTATTCATCAGAATGGGCTACAGTATGCTGTAGTAACCAATAACAGCCCCCCCCCCCCAAATCTCAGTGTTTTTTTTTGTTTGTTTGTTTTTGAGACAGAATGCCATGGCATCATAGCTCACGACAACCTCAAAGTCTTGGCCTTGAGCAATCCTCCTGCCTCAGCCTCCCGAGTAACTGGAACTACAGGTGACCACTGTAACACCTTTTCTATTTTTAGTAGAGACGGGGTCTTGCTCAGGCTGGTCACTCCTGAGCTCAGGCAATCCACTTGCCTCAGCCTCCCAAGGTGCTAGGGTTACAGGCGAGTGCCACCACACTAGCCCCAAATCTCAGTGTCTTAACACAATAAGATCTTCCTGCTTAGGGCCAAGACTAGGGCAGAGGCAAGTAGAGTGCTTAGGGCACAAAGATAAAGGAAGCACTCACTCTCAAGGTCCTGGAAGTGCATGTCTTGTTTGCACTAGATGTTCACTGTGCATCAAAAATAGCCTCTGTTAATTATTACCACGCAGGGATCTGGACTGATGCAGCCTCATCTCAAAACATATTTCAAGATCCCTGGAGCAGTAGGAAACATGGCAAATTTCCTGCTAGCTCTTTAGGCTTCAGCCAGAAAGTGACACATATCACTTCTGCTCACATTTCATTGGCCAAAGAAAATCACTTGATCTGATTTCCAAGGGAACAGAGAAATGCCACCTCACTGAGTGCCTGTAAAGTAGAGGACTAAAAGTATTTGGTGAACATTCCAAATGATTTGTACAGTTATGTTTCCTAAGTTCTTTAGCACAGAACCTGGAGCACTGAACCCATAGTACCAGTTTTCTCACAACTTGCAACTTTAAAGCCCAGTAGGTCCTCCAATGACATTATTTCATTCAACATTATTACATTAAAACATTGATAGAGGGGAAAAAACCTAATAGTTTCTGGACGGGGCTATTGTCGAATCGTCTGTGTGGAGTTGGCATGTTCAACTTCCCCCAGATACTCCAGTGTCCTCTCATATCCCAAAGGTGGGTCTGTGCGGAGAGTTGGCATGTCTGGGTTGTCACACTATGAGTAACTGTGTGTGTGTGTTTGTGTGTCAGTGTGCCCTGCAATAGGACAGTGTCCTTACGTGAGCTAGTTCCTGCCTCGCATCCTGAGCTGCTAGGAAAGGCTCCAGCCACCTGAAACCTGAACTGGAATAAGGGGATAAATATTTATCTTACTTGTTTTTATTAATCCTTTTTTTTTTTTTTTTTTTGAGACAGAGTCTTAAGCTCTCGTCCTAGGTAGAGTGTCATGGCGTCATAGTTCACAGCAACCATCAACTCTTGGGCTCAAGTGATCCTCTTGCCTCAGTTTTTTCTATTTTTAGTAGAGATGGGGTTTGCTTTTGCTCAGGCTGGTTTTGAACTTGTGAGCACAAGCAATCCATACACCTTGGCCTCCCAGAATGCTAGGATTACAGGTGTGAGCCACTGCGCCTGGCCTTGTTAATTCTTCTTGAATGTATGTATAGCTCACATTTATTTCAATGTTTAATGTTAGGTATGTTTGGGTCTTTAGAATTTTGGTGATGTTTTTTGTGACCTGAAATAGGCCATGGGAACTTAACTCTTTTTTACATCAATTAGCCTCTGATAAGATTACTTTCTTTATATGTGGTTTCAATTAAAGTTGTAATTTGCAAGAAGCTATTAGACATAGTAAATGAAGACTTACTGTAAAATGAACTCTGGTGATAGGTAGCTGATGAATCATAACTGTTCATGGTACACCGGGAGGCTTGTTAGGTGCTTAGACTGTGCTTCTTGATGTCATCTGCTCAGCGGAGAAAGGGCTTTCACAATGTGCTAAAATAACAACATCCGTAAAGTGACACTCTTCTCTGCTCAGGGTGCTGAAAGCTTTGCTGTATGCAGCCACTCTGGTTTCCAAGGCTTGTCAAATGGCAGCTGAAGAAAGCACCACTCTTCTTTCTCCACTTCTTAATTTCTCTCTTGCTATCTCTTTTCCATTATTTATTATTTAACTCCAAGAAGCTTTGGGATATATTCTGCAAAGGAGATGCTATCTTAAATAGAATTGCCATTGGGGGAAGTGAAGAAAGGTAGTCAATAGGCATTACTTATTATTAGCTGTGGGCTCCTGACATAGCTATCTAAAAAGGACAAAATTTAAAATAAAGAGAAAAGGCCAAAGCAGTGGGCTTTTGCCTTTGATTTGATCATTACCTTTTGCTTCTTTAAAAGTAAATTAAAGCAGGGCGGCGCCTGTGGCTCAAGAAGTAGGGCGCAGACCCCATATACGGGGGTGACGATTTCGAACCCGGCCCCGGCCAAAAACTACGAAAAAAAAAAAAAAGTAAATTAAAGCATAGTTTTGAGGTGATAAAAAAAAAAAGAATGATTTTGTGTTTTCTAGGAAACCTTTTCCAAGGAAGTTTGGATTTGTTCACACTTAATACTCATCAAATATTTCTGCCTCTCAGATTTAGCATACCCATTTTACAGATTATTCAAGAATGCTAGTTGATTAAGAGACTTGATTGCTGTTATGAGGAGAGTGACTTGTATTTTCAGGCTCAAGTAATAGCAATCTTTTGTGGTTTCTACCTTAGCCTTTAGATTTTCGTTTCTTTTCTTTCGTTCGTTCTTTTTTTTTTTTTTTTTTTTTGAGACAGAGTCTCACTATGTCACCCTCTGTAGAGTGCTGTAGTGTCAAAGCTCACAGCAACCTCAAACTCTTGGGCTTAAGCCATTCTCTTGCCTCAGCCTCCTGAGTAGCTGGGACTACAGGCATCTGCCACAATGACTGGTTGTTTTTTGGTTGCAGTTGTCATTGTTGTTTAGCAGGTCTGGGCTGGGCTTGAACCCACCAGCCTTGGTGTATGTGGCTGGTGCCCTACTCACTGAGCTACAGGTGCCAAACCAGCCTTTAGCTCTTCATGTGGTGATAAACCCATGGATTTCATTTCACTAGTGACTTTTTAAAAAAATTTTTCTTTGCAACAGGGTCTCACTATGTCACCCTCAGCAGAGTGCTGTGGCATCATAGCTCACAGCAACCTCAAACTCTTGGGCTTAAATGATTTTCTTGCCTCAGCCTCCCAAGTAGCTGGGACTACAGGTGCCCACCACAAAGCCTGGCTATTTTTTTGTTATAATTGTCATTGTTGTTTAGCAGACCCACACTTGGATTGAACCCACTAGCCCCTGTGTATGTGACTGGCGCCCTAACCACTGAGCTATGGGCACCAAGCCTTACCAGTGACTTTGAACTTGTTTTTTGGTATTATAGATAATACTCTGAAATTTGAGATTTCAGTCAGGTTCTATCTGAATACTTATTAGTTATATATCATATATTTGCTCAAATGTTTATATACCATTTAGAGCAGTGGTTCTCAGCCTTCCTAATGCCTCCTAATGCCGAGACCCTTTAATACAGTTCCTCATGTGGTGGTGACCCTAAACCATAAAATTATTTTTGTTGCTACTTCATAACTGTAATTTTGCTGCTGTTATGAATCATAATATGAATATCTGATATGCAGGATGTATTTTCATTGTTACAAAGGGGTTGTAGTTGAGAACTGCTGATTCAGAGAGAAGAGGGAGTTTAAGGTGAAAGGTATCAGTTCTATTGAACGTAGTCTGATATCAGTTTTCCACAAAGCCCTTTGTTGATGGAATGTCAAGTCCATGCTGATCCAGATCAAGCAGTAGAGTATGACTGCTGGTCTGGACCGATATTCAGGTTGAATGGGAAGAGTTTAGGCTGACATTTTATTTTATCTCCAATTGAAGGTAAAGATTCAATGTATCATCATTTTAGCTTTATAATGACTAAAACACAATACAAGGTGTTGGTGAAGATGTTGTGAGAATATAAAATGGAATAACAACTTTGGAAGACTTAAGAATAGATTAAACATGGACATATCCCCTGACTAAGAACATTCCTAAGTATGTACATTCCTAAGTATGTAGAGTGTGAAATAGAACATGTGGACACCAAAAGAACTGTACAAAAATGTTTATGATAGCTTCACTTAGCTCCAATCTGGAAATAGTCCTAATGTCCATCAACATGTAAATGGTAAGCAAATTCTGGTATATTCATATAATTAAACACTACTCAGCAATAAATGGAATGAGCCTCCACTGATACACTCAACAACATGTATACATCTTAAAAGCATTGTATCAATTGAAAGATGCCTGAGACACACACACAAAAAATATTATATAATTCTATTTACCTGAAGTTCAAAAACTGGCCAAGGCAAGCTGGGTTGATAGAAGTCAGAAAGTGGTTACCTCTGGCAGAGGCATTGACTGGAAGGAGATACACAGGAACTATCTAGGATGATGGAAGTATTCTTTTACCTGATTAGCATGGTGGGATGGGAATGGTGTTGAAACTCATCAAACTGACTTGGCAGCCGTAGCTCAGTGAGTGGGGCGCCAGCCACATGCACCAAGGCTCGGGGGTTCGAGCCTCGCCCAGGCCAACTGAACAATGACAACTGCAACCAAAAAATAGCTGGGCATTGTGGTGGGTGCCCGTAGGCTGAGATGAGAGAATTGCTTAAGCCCAAGAGTCTGAGGTTGCTATGAGCTGTGACCCCACAGCACTCTACCAAGGATGGTGACATAGTGAGACTCTGTCTCAAAAAAGAAAAAAAAAAAACTCATGAAGCTGTATGCTTAAATCTGTGCTTTTACAGTATATAAATTATCATTTAATTAAAATAATACAAAATAAATTTAAAGTATTAGACTTGTAGGACACCGATATAACTCATACTTTTTTCAAGTGTTTTTTTTTTTTTTTTTTTGCAGTTTTTGGCCGGGGCTGGGTTTGAACCTGCCACCTGTGGTATATGGGGCCAGTGCGCTACTCCTTTGAGCCACAGGCACTGCCTTCAAGTGTTCTTTTTTTTTTTGAGACCAAGTCTCACTCTGTCGCCTTGGGTCGAGTGCCATGATGTGACAGCTCACAGAAGCCTCAAACTCTTCAGCTCAAGCAGTCCTCTTGTCTCAACCTTCAGAGTAGCTGAAACTACAGGTACACACCATGACACAGCTCATTTTTTTATTTTTTTAGTAGAGGCAGGGGTCTTGCTCTTCCTTAGACTGGTCTCAAACTCCTGAGCGCAAGCAATCCATCGGCCTCCTACAGTGTTAGGATTGTGCCCAGCCTTCTCAAGTGGTCTTACTTATTTTTCTCAGAGACCCTTAAATGAATATGTTCTCTTCCTTGGTCAATTGATTCAGAGGAAATTGATCCTAACTGCTGCAACTTTACTTTCTTCAAGGGAGAATACAAGAGCTACAATGGGGTCTGAATCTCTCTCTACATGGTGTCGGCCAGTCGCCAGTCTTTTCTCACCTGTTAACAGCTCATGGTTGCAATAGTGGCAGGGAACAATGACACAAAACTCCCTCTTTCTCTATTGAGATTCAATAGAAATACATGATGCCCTGATACATTAAGTCAACCCGCTGGTCATCCAGGTGCTAGAAATGGAATGTGCTGCTTGCTTTTCACCTTCAATGAGCCACATGCTTCTGTCAGGTGAAAGGAGCTGCACCAGACATGGGGAAGGCTGCGGTGACAGCAAAGGCAGATGTGCAGAAAGGAACAGAGGGGAGTGAAGGGTGACAAGTAAATATGCTCCTTATGCTAGAAAGGATCACCTTACAAACTTGAAGTGGCACTGGGTTGGCAGGTAATCTACAATTACTGGAGCATGAAACTCAAATGACGAGGAAAATCCCACCATTGTTTGATATCCTGCCTTGGAGCTTGGAATGCTGTTAAGGATTATGTCTTTCTATGGATTTATGTTCTTGGTACCAAATACCTCATGCTTTCTAATAATTTGAAAATGAACAACCCCTATTATAGCATGCTCTCCATTTATATCCTGTTATGTATTTATATTTTTCTATGTTAACTCTGAATGGAATACATTTTTAAAAAATGGATGTCATCAGTACTAAAAAGAAATCTATGTATTTATTTATTTGTTTATTTATTTTTGAGACAGTGTCTCAAACTGTCACTCTGGGTAGAGTGCTGTGGCATCATAGCTCACAGCAACCTCTAACTTGGGTTCAAGCAATCTTCTTGCCTCCGTTTTTCTATTTTTAGTAGAGACAGGGTTTTACTTTTTTTTTTTTTTTTTTTTTTTTTGGAGACAAAGCCCCAAGCTGTCACTCTCGGTAGAGTGCTCTGGTGTCATAGCTCACAGCAATCTCTATTTCAGGCTCAAGCAATCCTCTTGCCTCAGTTTTTCTATTTTTTGGAATGAGCTCAAGCAGTCCTGGAGTGCTAGGATAATAGGCGTGAGCCACCTCGCCTGGGCTAAGTAGTTATTTAAAACTACATAAGAAGGCTGGGCATAGTGGTTCATACCTATACTGCTAACATTCTGGGAGGCCGAGGCGGGTGGATTGCCTGAGTTTAGGAGTTTAAGACCAGCCTGAGCAAGAGTGAGACTCCCGTTTCTAAAAGAAATAAACCATAAAAAATGCCCGGGCATTGTGGTGGGTGCCTATAGTTGCAACTACTTGGGAGCGTGAGGCAGGAGGATCACTTTAGCCAAAGAATTTGAGATTGCTATGAGCAATGATGCAATAGCACTCTACTGAGGGTGACAAAATGAGACTCTGTCTCAAAACAACCCCCCTCCCCCCCAAAAAAAAAACACCTACATACAACTTGTTACGAGTACAAAGAACTTCTTCCCCTTGACTGTTAGATCAAGTCTTAAAATCAGTTGATTTTCAAGTGGCTTGTGCATTGTGGCTTGTTCTCTTGGTATGCTCACTTACCCTCCAAACAGAGAAAATCTGAGCAGCCAGCCATGTGGGAGATCCTACATGGAAGGATCCTGACCAACAAAGGCCCCTGGCCACAGCCAGCCTCAACTTGCCAGATGAGTGGGGTCATCTTGGAAATGGATCCTCCAATTCTGAGTGGGGCCTCCCCAGCTGAGTCCACATGGAACAGAAATGAGCTGTCCCCCTCAAGTGTGGCCCAAATTGCAGATTTGTGAGCAAATGGATGATCATTGTTTAAAGTCATTAAGTTTTGGTATTGCTTGTTATATATGACTGAAATAGTACTTCAAGTTATTTTTATGTGCATTTTATCTAGGTGTTTATCACTACCTCAGTTTAAGTTGGCATGTGGATTTTATCTTTGTTTAGTAGTTCAGGAACTCTGTTGAGAAAGATTCTAGTTTAGCAGAAAAGTATGCATGTCTCTCATTTAATTTATTCTCCACATAGCAGCCAGAGTGATCTTTTAAAAAAATCAATCTGATTGTGTGACTACATTGCTTAAAACCTCCCTGGGCTTTCCAGTGCAGTTTGAATGAATACCAAACTCCTTAATCTCATTTGCAAACCCCTGAATTCACCAGCCTAGCTTGATTCCCCTTCAGTCTCATTCCCCTCATCCACTCACCTCACCCAGCCTCATGTGTTGCCTTTCAGATCCCTGAACATGCCAAACCAACTCCTGCCTTTGCCTCTTTTTATGTGTGTTAGATATTCATTCTTCCTGGAATGATCTTCATAAGACTGGCTTCTTGTGATTCAGATCTCAGTTCAGATGTCATCATTGCAGAGACTCAGTCAACTATTGCCACAATAATGTTTCCTAACAAAGTACCTCACAATTCAGTGGCTTAAAACAGCAAGCATTTATCCCTGTCTTCATTGGCCTGTGGAGTGATTGGGACAGTGTTGCTCTAAATCTCAGTTTAGGGTCTGGATGGCCTCTCTCATGAGCAAACGGAAACCCTCAATCCTCTTAAGGCCTAAACTCAGAATTCACACGCTGTCCCAGCCCAGCCCACCCCATTGTCCAGATCAATTGACATGGTCACATGAATGGGAAGAGCAATTATTCTTCCCATGGAGGGGAAGATTTGATGAACAGTAATCTACTCTACTATACCACCCAATCTAAAGCAGCCACAACATTGCCCTTTATCTTCGTATCACCCAATTTTAATTCGTTAAAAATAATACAGGCTGGCCCAGTGGCTCACACCTGTAATCCCAGCACTCTGGGAAGTTGAGGCAGATGGATCACTTGAGCTCATGAGTTCAAGACCAGCCTGAGCAAGAGCAAGACCCCACCTCTAAAAATAGCTGGGCATTGTGGTGGGCACCTGTAGTCCTAGATATTCAGGAGGCTGAGGCAAGAGCTTGAAGTTCCTGTGAGCCATGACTCCAGTGCACACTACTGAGAGTGACAAAGTGAGACTTGTCTCAAAAAAAAAAAATCACTTTTTTATAAATCTGTGTTTATTATATTTGTTATCTATTTCCTCTTGCTAGAATATGTGTTTATATGAGTGAGAGTGTTACTTATCTTTTTCAATTCCATGTTCACAGCACTTGGAATAGTTTCTGGCTGAGATAAGATGCCCAATAAGAACAAATGTTTGCTGCAGATATCAGCACAGGGAGAAGCAATAGGAAATCTGCTTATTATTTTTCCAAATTCAACCTACACAAATATCTTTTTTTTTTTTTTTAGAGACAGAGTCTCACTTTGTCACCCTCAGTAGAGTGCTGTGGCATCAAAGCTCACAGCAATTCTCTTGCCTTGGGTTTAGGCAATTCACTTCCCTCAGCCTCCCAAGTAGCTGGGACCACAGGCGCCCACCAGAACACCTGGCTATTTTTTTTTTGTTGTTGCAGTTTGGCTGGGGCCAGGTTTGAACCCGCCACTCTCAGTATATGGGGCTGACGCCCTACTCACTGAGCCACAGGCTCCATCCCTACACAAATATCTTGATCTTTGTAACGAATGTTTCTTCTTCCTGTAACTTGTCCATCTCTTCCAGTATTGTCTTCCAATAATGTGAGAGTCCCCAGAGCTTTGACCCAGTTTGAATTGGGTCTCCCAGAAGCCAACCTGGGTCAAGGGTTGAAGTGAATGTAATGTATTTGGATGCGTAGACATGGGCAGGGGAATGGCACACTGATACAAGGAAGGAAAGACAGCCCATCTATAGGTTCATTATTAGGCCAGCTGCCACTAAGGGCAACCAGAACTTCAGCCAACTAGTATTAACAATTCACAGCAGAATTATCCTGGCAAAGGTGCAAGGGCATTTAAGTTTGTTAACCATTAAAGCAGTGTTTTTCAACCTTTTTTTTTTTTTTTTTTTTTTTTAATCTCACGGCACACTTTAACCTAAAGTTAAACTTCTGTGGCACACTTAAATTATGTGGATCAAAAAAAAAGTGTTAAACAAGAGAATATAATTAATTTGATTTGGACATTTTTTTTTTTTTTTTTTTTTTTTTAAAAAAAAACAAAAGTGTTCCCAGGGGGATTGTGCCAAGGTT
>CAUYPK010147538.1:0-24578 GCA_963574355.1 Loris lydekkerianus
ACCTGAGGTGGTGGGTTCAAACCCAGCCCTGGCCAAAAATTGCAAAAAAAAAAAAAAAAAGCTCTTAGCACAATAACTAAGAAAATGCCAGGAAGGCTATGTTAACCAGTGTGATGAAAATGTGTCAAACGGTCTATGAAAGTAGTATATGGTGCCCCTGATCACATTAATTTACACAGTTATGATTTAATTAAAAAAAAAAGTAATCTCAGAGTGCATAATACAGCATACAGGGCCTCTAATATTAGGTCTTTGCTCAAGCTGTAGTGTTCAAAGGCAAAATTTAAATGGCTAACAGATGCACAATAATACCTGTAGACAAACTTATAATTATTTCTTAGAGGAAATATGTTTGTGTGCACGTGTGTGTGTGTTCGAGCAAGTTTTTATCAGTATTTATTTATATATTTGATTTTTAATTTAATTAATTAATTAATTAATTTTATATTAAATCATGGCTGTGTCCATTAATGCAATTATGGGGTACAATGTGCTGGTTTTATATACAGTTTAAAACACTTCCTTCAAACTGGTTAACATAGCCTTCACAGCATTTTCTTGCTTATTGTGTTAAGACATTTATATTCTACACTTAGTACATTTAACATGTATCCTTGTAAAATGAACTATAGATGTGGTCCTACCAATTTCCCTCCCTCCACCAATCCTCCCCCTTCCCCTCCCCCTCCTTTTTCCCTTCATCTTGGGCTGTAGTTGGGATTATAGCATTCATATGGAAGTGTGGGTGCTTATAAATTGGTTTCATAGTAGAGTTGAGTACATTGGATAATTTTCTTTCATTCTTGAGATACTTTGATAAGAAGAATATGTTCCAGCTTCATCCACGTAAACATGTAAGCGGTAAATTCTTCATTTTTAAGGATACATAGTATTTCATGGTGTACATATACCACAATTTATTCATCCATTCATTGGTCGACAGGCACTTGGGCTTCTTCCATGACTTAGCAGTTATGAATTGGGATGCAATAAACATTCTGGTGCAAATATCTTTGTTATAAAGTGATTTTTGGTCTTCTGGATATATACCTAGTAGAGGAATTGGATCAAATGGCAGGTCTATCTTTAGATCCCTAAGTCATCTCCAAACATATTTCTGAAAGGAACATATTAATTTGCATTCCCACCAGCAATGCAGAAATGTTCCCTTTTCTCCACATCCACACCAACATCTGTGGTTTAGGGATTTTGTGATGTGGGCTAATCTAACTGGAGTTAGATGATATCTCAAAGTGGTTTTGATTTGTATTTCTCTGATGATTAAGGATGATGAGAATTTTTCTATGTATCTCTAGGCCATGCACCTGTCTTCTTAAGAGAAGTTTCTATTCAAGACCCTTGACCACCCTGAGTTGGGCTCACTTGTTCTTTCCATGCTAACATGTTTGAGTTTTCTGTGGATTCTGGTTATTAAATGATTGTCTCAGATGTAAACTGAAAAATTCACTTCCATTCTGAGGGCTGTCTGCTTGCTTTACATACTGTGTTCTTGGCTGCGTAGAAGCTTTTTAGTTTGATCAGATCCCAGAAATGTATTTTTGGTGTTGCTTCAATTGCCTGGGGGGGTCCTCCTCATAAAATATTCTCCAAGCCCAATTTCTTCAAGTGTTTTCCATGCACTTTCTTCTATTATTTTTATAGTTTCATGTCTTAAGATTAAATCATTTATCCAGTGAGAGTCTATCTTTGATAAAGGTGAAAGGTGTGGGTACAGTTTCAGTCTTCTACATGTTGCCAGCCAGTTCACACAGCACCATATTTTAAACAGAGAGTCCTTTCCCCACTGAATGCTTTTGATTGGCTGATCAAATGATGGTAGGTAGCTGGGTTCATTTCTTGGTTCTCTATTGGGAATAATATATCTACCTCTTGGTTTTTGTGCCAGTACAATGTTGTTTTGATCACTATCAATTTGTAGTGTAGTCTGAGGTCTGGTAGTGTTATTCCTCCTGATTTGTTTTTATTTCTGAGTAATGTCTTGGCTGTTCGAGGTTTTTCCTGATTCCACCTATTAAAGCACTATCCTAATACTTGAAAGATCTAAAAAAAAAAAAATTTTTTTTTAGATCTTTAAAAAACTTTTCAAAAAAGATCTAAAAATTTTTTTTAGATCTTTAAAGTATTAGGGTAGTGCTTTAATAGGGATTGCATTAAAATTGTATATTGCTTTGGGTAGTATGGACATTTTAACAGTGTTGATTCTTCCCAGCCATGAGCATGGTATGTTTTTCCATTTGTTAACATTTTCAGCTATTTCTTTTCTCAGAGTTTCATAGTTCTCTCTATAGACATCTTTCACATCCTTTATTAGGTAAACTCCCAAATATTCCATCTTATTTGGTAGTACTGTAAAAGGAATAGAGCCCTTGCCTGTTTTTTCAGCTTGACTATTGTTGGTATATATAAAGGCTACTGATTTGTAAGTATTGATTTTGTATCCTGAGATGCTCCTGTATTCCTCGATACTTCTAAGAGTTTTTTACTTGACTCTGTGGTTTTCCAGATATGCAATCATATCATCTGCAAAGAGTGAAAGTTTGATCTTCTGTGATCCTATTTGTATACCCTTGATTGCCTTCTCTTGCCTGATTGTGATGGCTAAGACTTCCATTACAATGTTAAAAAGCAATGGAGAGAGTGGAAAACCTTTCTTGATCACTTATCTGAGTGGAAATGTCTTCAATTTTACTCCATTCAATGTGATATTGGTTGTGGGTTTGCTGTAGATAGCTTCTACCAGTTTAAGAAATGTCCCTTCTATACCTATTTTCTTAAGTGTCTTAATCATAAAAGGATGCTGGATATCATCAAAAGCTTTTTCTGAATCGATTGAGAGAATCGTATAGTCTTTGTTTTTTATTTTGTTTATGTGATGGATTATCTTTATAAATTTACGTATATTGAGCCATCCTTGAGATCGTGGAATAAAACCAACTTGGTACTGGTGTATAATTTGTTTGTTGTGTTACTGGATTCTGTTTGCTAGGATATTATTGAATATTTTTGCCTCAATATTCATTAGAGATACTGATCTATAATTTTCTTTTCTTGTTAGTTCTTTTCTTTTCTTGAATATTTTTGCATCAATATTAATTAGAGATACTGGTCTATAATTTTCTTTTCTTGTTAAGTCTTTTCCTGATTTGGGGATCAGGGTGATATTTGCTTCATAGAATGTGTTGGGAATTATTCCTTCATTTTCTATGCTTTGGAAAAGGTTATGTAATATAGGTACCAGTTCCTCTTTAAACATTAGGTAGAATTCTGATGTGGAGCTGTCTGGTCTCCGACTCTTCTTTATTGGTATTATAGATTTTGTTCAGTTAATGCTATTTTGGTACTTGATATAGTCTATTCAACATTTATAATTCTTTCTTGGTAAGTCTAGGAAGATGACATCCTTCCAAGTATTGGTCAATTTCTTTCAGATTTTCAAATTTCCAAGAATAGAGTTTTTTGTAGTATTCATTAATAATTTTTTGAATTTCTGAGGTATCTGTTTTATTTCACCTTTGTCATTTCTGATTAATGAAATTAGGGATTTTAATTTTCTATTTCTGGTTAGGTTAGCCAAGGGTTTATCAATTTTATTAAACTTTTCAAAAAACCAGCTTTTTGATTCATTGTTCATTTGAATAATTCTTTTGTTTTCAATTTATTTTAGTTCAGCTCTAATTGTGGTTATTTATTTTCTTCTGCTGGGTTTGGGGTTGTAATATGTTTCCTTTCTTCAGTTGCTTGAGATGTCCCATTAAGTTGTTAACTTCCTCTCTTTCTGTTCTCTTGAGGTGGGCTTGCAGTGCTCTAAATTTCCCTCTCAGAGATTCTGATAATTCATGTCTTCATTATGATTCTGCTCCAAAAACATGGTAATTTCCTTCTTAATCTCATCTTTGACCCAGCCATCTTTCAGGATAAGGTTAGTTTAGTTTCCATATCTTTGTATGAGTATGCAGATTCCTGTCATTGGTGAGTTCAACTTTTATTCTGTGATAATCTGAGAAAGTGCAGGGAATGATTTCTGTTCTTTTAAATTTGCTGAGGTTAGCCTTGTGACCTATGATGTGATGAATTTTGGAGGATGTTCCGTGGTCTGATGAGAAGAATGTGTGTTCAATTTTGTAAGGATGAAATGTTTTGTAGATGTCTATTAAATTCAATTGTTGTATGGTAAAGTTTAATTCCATGATTTCTTTGCTCAGTTTCTTCTTAGATGATCTATCCAACACTGTCAAAGGGTTGCTAAAATCTCTGACTATTATGGTGCTGGGAGATATCCAATTGTTCATGTTTGTTAGGGTCTTTCTTATAAATTGAGAAGCATTTTGGTTGAGTACATAAATGTTAATAATTGATATCTTATCATATTGAGTGTTTCCCTTAACAAATATAAAGTGACCATCCTTGTATTTCTTTACCTTTGTTGGTTTAAAGCCTAATGTATCTGCAAATAAAATTGCAACCCCTTTTTTCTGTTTTCCATTTGCCTGGATTATAGATGTCCATCCCTTCACCCTGAGTCTATATTTATCCTTTAAGGTAAGATGAGATTCTTGTATGCAGAAGATATCTAACCTGAGTTTTTGCATCCAGTCAGCCAAGATGTGCCTCTCTAGTAGCCAATTTAAGCCATTTACATTGAGAGTATTGATAAGTCTGGTAGTATTTGTGGTGTCAAGTTTTTTGAAAGAGCAGTGGACATTTTTAAACCTTTTACCACTGTGGAAGTGGGATATGATCAATAATTTCTGAATGAGTTTCCTTCGTGGTAGGGCATTGTGGTAGTCATTATGGAGGATGGGTCTGAGAATGTCTGGAAGAGCTGGTTTAATTATGGCAAATTTCTTCAATGTGTGTGTGTCATTAAAGTATTTGATTTCTCCATCATAAATGAAACTCAGTTTAGCTGGCTACAGAATCCTAGGATGAAAATTGTTTTGTTTTAGGAGACTGAAGATTGATGACCATCCTCTTCTGGCTTGAAGGATTTTAGCAGAGAGATCTGCAGTCATTCTAATATTCTTCCCCTTATAGGTTATGATTTTCTTAAGTCTGGCTAATTGGAGGATTTTCTCCCTTCCTATTAACTTTGGTGAAGTTAATTACAATGTGTCTAGGGTATTCTTTATTTGGATTGAGTCTTGCTGGGGTTCTGAAACTATCTGCTATCTGAATTTCAGTATCTCTTGGCATGTTTGGAAAGTTTTCTTCTACAATCTCTTGCAATAGAGCATCTGTGACTTCTAGATCATTCTCATCACCTTCAGGAATTTAAATAAGACAAATTTTTGATTTTTTGGAGTGGTCCCACAACTCTCTCAAGGAATGATCTGTCTTTGTTCTCCATTGTTCTTCATCTTCGAGCATTTGGGAGCTTTTGAAAGCTTTGTCTTTCTTCAATGTCTGAGATCCTTTCTTCTGCCTGCTCTATCCTATTACTGAGGCATTCTACTGTATTTCTCAGGTATTTGAGGGATGCAACTTCTTGCCTCAATTTTTCACAATCTTTGGTGATTTATCTTTAAATTCATTGAATTTTTGAGACAACTTTTGAAATTCTCCTTGAACTTCTAATTCCAATTTCACTTCAATTCTGTTAATTTTATTTGCTATCCAAATTATGAATTTAATTTCTGACATCTCAGACATTTGTTTATAAATGGGATCTTCTGTTGTGTCTCCTTTCTCATACCTTGGGGGAGTTGATCTCCTCTGGTTATTCATGTTGCCCACATTTTCCCACTGATTCTTCCCCATGGCTATTTTTCATCATTTGTTTAGAGATGCTGGTAAGGTGAAATTAAAATTGAGGGTTCCTGGAGATATAATTAACCAGCCCTTTATCAGAGTGCTGGGACTGGTGAATGAGTCTTTTCCCCTATGGCTTTACCAAGGTCCCACTCAGTACTACAGCCTGAGACCCTGCAGAACTGCTAGGTATGATGAGACTAGGTTTGTCTGTCTGGTATTTAGCTAAATTCTGACCAATCCTAGTGAATAGGTGACTTTGGGTTAAAATCTTCACTATGGAGGAATACAAGCAATTAAGACAACCTGTCCCCTACTGGCAATAACTGGGAGAGGAGAATCAGACCTTCCCTCTACAACACTACCAGGGTATAACCTTGGAGAGTCCCCGGGTGATTGGCCCAGATCAAGAGTTCCAAACAAATTGTCCCAGTCAGCACAAATACAGAACAAGTGGGAGAGTTCAAAAGGTCTCCAGCAACGGCACAGCAGGGGTCCACTGGCAGCTCAAGTGTGACTCTCTCTGGTGATCCATGGAGTCAGAAAGGCCCACACACCAAAAGAATTATTATAGGGGGGCTGGTGCCTCTTTTTACACTTTGCATCACTGTCATCCCCAGTCACTGGTTACCCTGCAGGGCTATAGCCCAGCTCTCTAATATTCAAGTACACCAGGGATTTGCACCTAAGTCAAAGAGGAGACCAACGGGGCCATCTCACTGTGAGACCTGCAGGCAGGAGGTGTTCAGGCCTGATTCCCTCTGGTGATCACTGGAAATTGGGCAGTGTTTCACCTGTGTCTGTACTGAGCCAGGAAGAGTGTTGTTCTCTACCTCAGAGACCATGCCTCTGCCTTGGCCACACTCTACCTCTGGAACCCCTGCAGGTCTGATCAGGTTCTCTCCATGTTCCACAGAATTGGGGAGGTGTTTCCCTCAAATTTGACCCCAGTGGGAGGGACCATGGAGCCTCCACCACTGTTAGGGGTGGTGCTGCCACTGTCAGGGGTGTTGCCAGCGGTCTGGGGTGCTGCATGTGCAGGTCACAGGAGCCCAGTGAAGAGCTGGAGAGCATTGCCACCAGCTGTGGGCTGTGGGTCACAGGAGTGTGGCGAGCCAGAGGGTAGAGCCAACAACTGCCAGCCATCAGTCATAAGAGCCAAGCTGAGAGCTGGAGGGTGGAGCCACAAGCTGTGAGCTGCACAGGTCACAGGACCTGGGTAGGGAGCTGGGGAGCAGAGCTGCCAGCTTCACGGGTCACAGGACCTGGATGGGGAGCTGGTGGACAGTGCCTCGCAGGTAGCAGAAGTAGGCAGGGTGCCAGTGGGTGCTGCCACAGTCCCTAGTGGTTGGTAGTGCGGGTCCCATGCTATGCTCTTTCCAACATGTGGCAAGTCTCTTTCCCCTTGTTACTCCCCACCTCTATTAAAGCTATAGTTTCAGCACAACTGCCCCACAGCCCATGAGATGCCCCGCCCTAGCAAAAACCCACCAGACACTCCAGATTCTGCAGGGGGTAGTCTTCAAGACTGCAAAGAGAGGGGGAAGGGGTGGAATGGGAGTTCAGGAAGGTCAGGAGAAGATTAGATCAACTTTTGTCACAGGCAAGAGATTGCCTGAATTTGCAGAGGTATCTCTCTGTGGAGGGAGTCCCAGCCCTCAGTCGTTGTTCCCCTTTGGTGAAACAAAAGGTCTTCTGTTCAATACTTGCCTTAAGACCCTATCATCGGGGGTGGTGATGGAAGGATTTCTGTCCTCCTTGGGATGAGTTTTGTACCTAAAATTTGTTTCCTTGGAGTCCCAGCTTGCCTCAGCAGGGGTGATGTGAATCTATCTATCCTCTCTCTCAGCTCAGCTCCTGATCTTCCACTTTATTGGGTTGGTTCTTTCCGTTACTTCTCCCTCTGGAGGGGAGCCTCTGCTGAAAGCTGGCTTCAGTTGGCTATCTTGCCTCTTCTGCCTTTTCATCCGTATTTAATTAAAAATGGAATTATCCTTCCATACTTTCAGTGAGGTGCAAATGTACCCTTAATTTTATGGTTCTATCATCTGTAACTGAGTTAGTAAATTAAACTTTTCATATCCAGCAAGGGAAAAAAACAGTAGGAGTGAGGGAAATGGAAGTATTTTTCTTGCCTTTTCATAAACATTGAAAATAAGCCAAGATTTTCATTGACATTGACCATGAGCCAACTCTGCTTGTTAACTTTGGTTATCAGCTTGCTGTTGTATGTTAACCACAACATACATGTATGGAGTTGATGACGCTCCAGTGGGTTGTAGCTTTTTGTATAGGTAAATGAGATCTAAAACTGTTAGTCAGTAGTGAACTAGATTGTCTTCTGAGGTTTCTTCTAGGCAATTTTTATGATTTTGTGAGATTTGGATTATGTTAGATCACATTTAAAACTAATTTTGTATAAGAAAATTGTATTTTCTTAATTTGACACAAGGTGTCTCTTGCTGTATGTATCATTCAGTGGAAGTAGAGATATTCATGTAAACTCAATGGCCTAGAAATTTGATTGTTCTAGCTTTCTATGAAGTATTTTTATTCTGCCATTTTTAGTAAGTAATGTGTATTAGTATTATCTTGGTTTGCAATGATTCTCATATTCTCAAGTCTGGAAAAGTATTAAGGTAGTCTGTGTTTCCATAAATGTTAGTAGTGTGATAGCTGTGTGGGACTATTGACTGATAAAGACTGAAAGGAGTTAAATTGTAAGCTTGAAATATTCCATTAGGATAATGGTGAAATAATCCCCATAAAGAAAATTTCAAATGCTATTAACTCAGCATGATATATTATTAGATTTTCAAAGTTCTACAGACATCTTCTATCCTGATTCTTTTGGGAAATTTGTTAATATTTCAGGGAATATGCAATCCTTTGGCTTGAAATGATAAATCTGAGACAGAAGTACTGTGAGCAATAGCAGCTTTTAACACAGGGACCAGTTAAATCTTTTGAAGGGTTCTTATCCTTATTTTTCTATAAATTATTGATTAGACCTATTCTATGATATTGTTGGCTTAGATGTGAAATAATTATAAAGTCCTATGAGGGCCAAAAGAAAATATATTAATTTTTAGTCATGTTTAGTTGGATGTTATAACCTTCCTCTTTAATACTGCTTTTTCTAAAAATTGAGTGTGATATTCTAAATAAAATATTTTCCATAATTTTTCAGATTCTTCAGTTTATCTGGAATTTGATGACTGGAAACTACATAGTAGACTTGAATAGAGAAAGGGGAATTTATTGACCCCTAGTACTTTCTTGCTTACAGAAGGCCCTTTACTCTAATATCTCATAATTTCTCTCTTTTCAAGCTTATTCTTATTTTTAGGTTAAAGCAGTTATTCAGCATGTATAAATTATGTGTCAGAATAAAAAGATACCTACCAAGGAAAGCCAAATATATCATCAATTTGGTACATATTGTTTTTCCTTTTGTTTTCATACTTTTAAAATGATAGCAGGCTAACTTGCCATGCCATGACCCTGATAGGTGCACCCTGGTTGCTGGCACTTGGCTGTAGGTTGCTTTTCTCTGTATTCTGTTTTTTTGTTTGTTTGTTTGTTTTCGTTTGTTTGTTTGTTTGTTTTACCAATGTTTAATAAAGTTAATATAAAATACGTATCTGTTTATGCTAACAAATAGTATTTTTATAACATGGATTCTTAGCCCAGGGTGATAGCTGTGCGGGTGCTAGCCATGTGCACTGTGCCAGCTGTGCGTACTGTCCATTCCATTATGAAAGGTCCTGACTGTTTTTTTTTTTTTTTAAATTAAATTATAGCTGTGTACATTGATATGATTTTCTTGGTAATTTTAAATTTTTTAATTACAATTATAATAGAAAATTTATGATAATGCTACAAAGGACTCACATGTAGTCTTTACCCAGATTCTAAAACTTTAGCATTTTGTTTGATTTATCATTTTCTTCTCCCTCCCCCTACTCCCTTTTGTCCCTCCTAAACACACATCCACACCCACACCCATACACCCATACATCTCTTTCTTAACCTTTTGAGTGTAAGTTGCAGACATGGTACCCATTTACTCCTAAATACTTTAATGTTTACTTCCTAAAAACAATGACATTTTCTTACATAACCACTGTACAGTACAAAAATTAGGAAACTTAGCATTTACTTTTTATTATTTTGAATACCTAGTTCATACACAAATTTCAGCAGTTACCTTACTGATGTTCTTTATAGCCACAGCCATCCCCTCTCCCCTGTTTCTAATCTAATATTCAGCCCACCATCATACACTGCGTATAGTTTTCATGTCTCTTAATTCTCTTTTAATATGGAACATTTCCTTAGCCTGTCTTTGTTGTTTATGATCTCAGAATTTTTGAAGAATACAGCCCAGAATTTTTTGTAGAACACCCTTCTCTTTCAGTTGGGTGTGACATCACGAGTACAGTCAGATTAGTTATTTTTGGCAGTAATACCAAAAAGTGATGCTGTATCACATCAGAGGAGCTTGATGTCAGTTGGTCTTCTTATTAGTGATGTTAACTGTGATCATTTGTTTAAGATGGTGTCCCCCAACTTTCTCCACTCTCAATTTACCATCTTCTGTTTTGTAATTAATAAGTAAATAATGGGAGATACTTTGGGTCTATATAAGTATCCTTTTCTTCATAATTGTTATCTGTTTTAGAATCTATTGATGACTTAACTGAACCTTTTATTACAACCTTGCAACCAGAGTCTTACTGCACACACAGACCTCTCATGAGCCTCTCTGAGAATTCATTGAGGGGGTGGTGTGCACCACAATGTAGATTTAAACTAATGACATGGTAATATTCTAGGTTAACTTTCAAGACTCTATTATACCTATTGCTAGGCTAGGGATTCTTCTACATACTTTTGCAGTTGGCATGCTAAGTTCTACTTGGTAAATTGGTAGGATGTTCCCTCCTCCCCAAGTGTAAGCTTGGACAAAATTAAAGTAGACGACACCAACATGGAGGCATGGAGGCCCTGTCCTCATCCTCCTTTTCTAGAAGAGCTGGATTCCTGACTAACTACCTAACATTCATACAACAGTGATTTTCTAGTTACATCATTCTTCTAAGTTTTTATCTTGCATTCTATGGAAGAGCATTTCCTTATTTATTATTTATTTATTAATTTATTTATATCAGTATGGAATCACGGATTCTTATTTAACTCAAAAGTTTATAATCCATTACTACAATATATACATTGACAGATATATACTCATTAATTTTGATCATTTACTTTTGACATAATAGGAATGTCTTAAGCTCAATTTGAACTTTGCCTGTCCCAGCCCTGGAATTAGGCATTGTTGCCAGGAACCTGGTTTCTCCTTTTGCTCTTTTCTTTAGTTTTATCTGACCCAATGTATATTAAAAATTCCAAGCTTTTAAGATGTCCTAATTGAGGTATTCAGAAGGAAGTTAACATCCAGGGACAATTCTAAATTATCACTGATTCTTTTGAACTACCTCCCATATAAATGTGCTAGATCTTTTTATTTTTCACTTTGATTCTTAAAACCTTGAAACATTTATGTCTAACACATAATTAAGTTGGAACATTTATGTCTAATACATACAACAGAGTTGGCTGACCATTGCAACATTCATGTAACTTATAGCAGTGAAATGCGGATCTCATTGCAAGTCATTACCAGTCACATCTGGAGCTTCAGCTTCCAAATGTGCTCGTCAGTAATTCCGTGCTCCATCAGAGAAGAGGAAAGAAGCTGTAAGATTCTGAGATAAGATGGTGGTGAGTGGGCAAAAGAAGAATACTTACCATCAGCAAAATTTCCAGTACTGTGGCTATTATTATTATGTCTCATACCATTGTTAAATATTCTTTTTTTTTTTTCTTTTTTCAGATTTTGGCTTGGGCTGGGTTTGAACCCACCACCTCCGGCATATGGGGCCGGCGCCCTACCCCTTTGAGCATCACCCTGTTAAATACTCTTGATGGAAGTTATATCAAATATGATCTTAAAAAGTCCAGATGTATAAACTGGTACAAACCAAATCTCATTTCCTCTAACTCTCTTGTTTAGGTGGAGATACTAAAAAATGGTTATATACTTACTGAAGGCAAAAATAAAATTCTCCTTGACAGTTCTTATCTACTTTGAAAGATGAATCCATAAACTTTGTTTCATCTGTGGATCAAGAAAGTAGAAAAGATGGGTAAGCAATTTTGGTGGCTGTGTGTTGGTAATAAAATATAATGTAGACTGCAGCTGAATTAAAACACGGGGCATATCTTATTTTCAAGCGAACAAATAGTACCTTCCTTCAATTATAAAAATAACACTACTGACACCTTGTTGATCTCCTAGTGATGTCAATGGTACTGCTGCCAAGGTTCTTTCCTATTCCCCTAATGACCACCAAAACACACTTGTAAAATAGTGAGTTTGACCTGTATTTTGTAACTACAGAACAGAGCAGTGACAACTGGCCCATTAGAAATATATATAGTAGTATGATTATTCAAGAAAGAAGTTATTAAAATATAGCTTACTTAATATAAAATGTGTATATATAAAGACTTTTGCTGTATGTCATCAATAGTCAGTCAAAAATTTTAGTGGAAAAAACATTTCATTCACAAAAACAAAAGTATTAATAAATTAATTAACAAATACCTTACACTAAATGCAAAATATAGAGTACCTATTTGGGAAAAATAAATCTGCAAATTTGAGTATTTCTTCTATATATGCTAAAGAAAATAGAAAAATAAATATAAATATAATTTAAGTGTGTTTTACAGATAACAGATAACTAAATGTCTTTTGAGGAAGGTTATTTGTTTAGACATTTAGGTCTTAATGATGCCTATTTAGGTAGAAGGAAGGGCCAAGTGGAGAACATTAAGTCTGGTGGGGAGGTAGATGGGAATTTTAGAGTAGCCTTCTAGTAGAAGATCATTTTGGAGGAAGAATATTATGAAATAACTTTTTAGAGAATTCAAAAGAAGCCTGAAGGTCTAGAATCTTTTGGGAGAGATAAGTTGTTTGAAGGAAAGGTCATTACAGATGTGAGTAGGGGTATCCTAGAGCCTAGGTATTACAAAGAGAAAAAGAAAGCCAGTGAGTGAATTGCAGCTGGAAAATTAGGTGTTTAAGGAACAAGACAATGGGAAGAGTGTATTTTGGGGAAGGAAGTATGAATATAGAATATTAGCTCCTGAATTAAATTTTTGCACAGATATTGCCTGCAAAAGCCAACAGTATGAAAGTCATCTATCAGGATGACTAGAAGAGTGACATAAATGCATGCTCTTTGTCACATCTGCCAAATGAACATAAGTGCAGAATACTAATGATATTTAATGATAGGCACATCTGAAAAACAGAGTACATCAGAAAAGCTTTTCTAGAGAGCAGGAGAGAAAGAAGTTACTATATCTCAGACTTTCTTGCATATAAAATGTTTTAATTAATATTTCTCTTTAATTTTTATTTGTTATTGATATATAATAGATATTTTCAGAATATATGTGATAATGTAATACATTAATATAATTTGTTAAAATCTAATCAATATAATCTGGATGTTTGTAATGTAAAATGTTAATTTTTTCATTATTCCAGAAACATTTGAATTATTCTCTTCTTGATATTTTGAAACACACAATAAATTATTGTAAACTGTAGTAATAAATGTTATTTGAATATTTGCACATTGAAACTTATAAGCTAAATTAACAATTCAACTTTAAAGGAAGCTATACATTCACAGATACTTGACAGTTTTCTAACATATCAAATAAAAAAGAATATGTAAAAATATGGTCATTTATCTAACTTAATTATCCTATTGAAAACAAACATTTAATACTGTGATAAAATTAACTTCTACGATAACTGTATGCTATTTGAGTGGAAATTCTAAGCTATGGTTTAGCCTTTTCATTCTTCTTTTCAGAGCCTTGAAATAAGGTGGTCAACAATATAAGAAACAACCCAGGAATAATTTTTCTTTTCCTTAGACTTCCTCCTTTATATGGAAAAGTAAATAGTTGTACCATTCTACTTCTTTTCAAATCTAACTTGAGATGCCAGAATTTAGTGTTTTTACCACAGAATTAAAACTGGGGCTGTGAGCTGTAAGTGCTGATCCTGATGGTGCCATTACATTACTGTGTTATTTGATACATGCTATATATATATATATATATATATATATATATATATATATATAAAGAGATAAATATTCATATGTATAATTGCTATATATATACACATATGAATATGTGAGGGCTGTTTAGAAACTATCCAGCCATATAATATGAAAAATAGAGACATACATGTCTGGATGCTTTTTGGAGAGCTCTAATATAGCTAAAATGTATATGTAAATGCTCAAAATATGGAGATATAATTTATATAACATAAAATTTGTTTACTTTAGACGTAGAATTCAATGATTTGTAGTGGATTTACTGAATTGTGCAACCTTAACCATAATATCATGTTAGAACATTTTCATTACCCCAGTAAGATCCCTCAAGCTATTAACTACTTTGCTTTCTGTCTCTTTAGATTTGACTTTTTTAGACATTAAATATAAATGGAATAATACCATAGTGGTCTTTTGTGTCTAGGTTTGTGTCTGCCTTATTTCACTTAGCATAGTATTTTCAAGTTCATCTATGTTGCAGCATGCATCATTTCCTCCTCCTCCTCCTCCTCTTCTTTTTTATACAGAGTCTCACTCTGTCACTTTGGATAGAGTGCCATGGCATCATAGCTAGCTCATAGCAACCTCAAACTCGTGGGCTCAAGAAATCCTCTTACCTTAGCCTCTGGAGTACCTGGGACAATAGGCACCCACAACAATGCCCAGCTAATTTTTATTTGTTGTTGTTGTTGTTATTTTTTTTTTTTTTTCAGTAAAGATGGTGTCTTGCTCTTGCTCGTGTTACCCGTGGGCCTGTTCCAACTGTTCCTCCGTATGAATATAAGAGCTTCATGGCAACTAGATTAACTAGATGAGTGGTAATTCCTAATTCAAAAGACTAGATTAGTCTTTTCTTTTCAATCTAGTTTCTTATATTGTTGACCACCTTCATGGCAACTAGATTAACTAGATGAGTGGTAATTCCTAATTCAAAAGACATTAAAATTCTTATTGAACCTGAAATTTCTATGGAGGGCTCAAGTTCTCATAGCCAGGACCTTGAATTGATCATGCCTGTCTCACATTACTAACCTAGAAGGTGAGAACAAAGTATGGTATGCTGAGGTTGATTTGAAATTTTTTAAAACTTTGAAAGATGCTGTTACCGCCTATGGCCCTAACGCTCCTTACATTCAAGGACTTTTAAGATCATATTGTGGGGATCGATTTTTAACTCCTAGAGATTGGGAAAAAATTGCTGAAACTGCCTTATCCCCCACTCAGTATCTCCAGTTTTGTTAATGGTGGAGAAATGAAGCACATAAGCAATATAAAAGTAATCCTAATGTTGCTTATGATCAGCTAACTGGGACGGGAAACTTTCGCCACCACCAGAGGCAAATCAATCTTATTGATGAGGTTTATCTTCAAATCCAAGATTTGAAGCACGTTTGACTGCATGCTTGGGCTCAGCTTGAAGAGCCTGGTGGTGGACAATTTTTTATCAAAATTTTACAAGGAGCAAAAGAGCAATATGCCAAGTTCCTTGCATGGCTCAGCTCTGACCTTAATCGTTAAATTCCAGGAACTGCCACGCAATACATACTCTTGCTTTCTTTTGCTTATGAAAATGCTAATGATGACTGTCAGTGTATTTTGGTTGGTATTAGAAATGAAGAAAATGCATTTATTGATAAGTCCATTCAAGCTTGCCGAAATGTAGGCTTTAGTTATTTTCAGGCAGCTTTAATTGGACATCAGATTGGAGTCCACATGGCGGCTGCTATGAAACAAAGCAGTGCCCCAAAATGTTATAATTGTATCATTCTACTCATAATAGTGCAGGTTTTGACTTAGCTCTTGTTAATAATGTTTCTTTGGTACCCCGTGACAGCCCATATGTTTTAGCTACTAGAGTGCATGGGTCTATCCCTGAGGGAACTGTTGGAATTATATTAGGAGGAAGAAATTCCTCTCTAAAAGGAGTTTACGTCCATGCCGGTGTAATTGACACTGATTATCATGGTGAAATTTCTATTATTGCCTCTGTACTCAACCTATGTCTTTGACCCCTGTACAGCACATTGCCCAGCTTTTAATTTTACTTTATCACAAAGGAAAAACCACACCAATCAAAAGAGAGGGTGGCTTAGGCAGCACTGGAACTCATGTTTTTTGGCATGCCTTTTTAAATGATTCCCAGCCTGGATGCCAAGTTACATTTTTTGATGGTACTAAATTAGAGGGTCTAATTGACACTGAAGCTGATGTATCTATAGTAGCTTCTTTTGCCTGGCCTCAAGAGTGGCCAAAACAATGCATTAAAGCTACCTTTGTTGGCCTTGGAACTCTGTCAGATATTGAACAAAGCAGTGAGACATTGTCTTGCCAGGGACTGGATGGACAGCCAGCTAAAATAAGACCATATGTGGCTCCCATTGCCATTACTTTATGGGGAAGAGACATATTACAACAGTGGGAAGCCATGTTATCTATCCCAACGATCTCTTCTGCTGCAAAGAACATGAGGTTTGATATGGAATTTGATTCCTCTCAAAGTGTTACTCCAAAGCCATAAGAAACTGTTAGAATGGGAAAAGACCGTTCATGTCTTGGTTTTCCTGTTTTTCCACAGGATTTACCAAAGGGGCCACTGTAGAGCGTCTCACCATTCCACTTGCATGGAAATCTGATACCCCTATTTGGGTTGAGCAGTGGCCCCTCCCTAAGGAAAAGCTAGAGGCACTTCATCAATTAGTTGATGAGCAATTAAAACTTAATCATATAATCCCATCTGTAAGCTCCTGGAATTCACCCATATTTGTCCTTAAGAAAAAATCAGGACAATGGAGGATGTTAACAGACCTGAGAAAATTAAATTCAATTATTTAATCAATGGGACCTCTTCAGTTGGAACTCCCTAATCCATTCTTAATCCCTCGTGATTATTTTGTAATTATTATTGACTTAAAAGATTGCTTTTTTGACATTCCTCTGACTCCCAAGGATTCCCAAAGGTTTGCGTTTACAGTGCCTAGACTAAACAATAGTTTACCTTAAGGTATCAGTGGCAGGTTTTGCCACAAGAAATGTTAAATAGTCCTTCTTTATGTCAAATGTATGTACAACAACCCTTACAAAAATTAACTTTGAAATTTCCTGATGGAATTTTCTATCACTATATGGATGATATATTATTTGCTCATCCAGATAAGTCCATTTTAAATGATATTGTTAAACAAGTTTGTCAACTTTTTGATACTTACGGGGTTCACGTTACACCTGGGAAAATTCAGAATTCTGACCCATGGAGTTATTTAAATTATAAAATTACAGCTCAAAATATTATACCTCAAAAGGTACAAATTAGGAGGGATTTTTTAAAAACTTTGATTTTCAAAAACTGCTAGGTGATATCAATTGGGTCCACCCTTCATTAGGAATTCCTACTTATTCTTTGACACATTTGTTTTCTATATTGGAAGGGAATCCTAAATTAGACAGCCCTGGAACTTTGACTAAAGAAGTCAAAAAAGAGCTTCACTGGTTAGAGAAATATATTCAGGATGCACAGTTAGATCAAATCGTTACCTATCAAAACTTCATTTTCTATGTCTTTCCTTCTGATCACTCCCCTACAGGATTACTAACACAAGAATCTTCTTTTATTGAATGGTGTTTTTTACCTCATAAAGCTACCAAGAAATTTCAGACTTATGTCCAAAAGATTGCTAGTCTAATTATTCGAGGTCGACATTGAATTCATCAATTAGTTGGACAAGATCCTGAACAAAGTGTAGTGCCTTTAACAAATAAACAGATTTCAGATCTATTTTTACTATCCCAAGATTGGCAGATAGCTTTGGCTGACTATTTAGGTTCTATAGATAATCATTTCCCTCCAAACAAATGTTTACAGTTTTTAAAGAAGACATCATGGATTCTTCCAAAAAATATTTCTTTTCATCCAATACCTAATGCTCAGAATTTTTTCAAAGATGCTAATAAGCTTAGTATGGCAGAATATACTAAAGGTCATATTAACAAAGTACAACAATCCCCTTTTAAATTGGTTCAAAAGGCAAAATTATATGCTGTTATATTAGTATTACAAGATTTCCCTAATATTCCTCTCAATATTATTACTAACTAAATTTATTCTACTTATACTGTCCAAAATATTGAAACTACCAACTTGTTTAATGATCATACTGAATTATTTCATCTGTTTTATACTCTTCAGAATTTAATTCATAATAGAAATGTTCCAATTTTTATCACCCATATTGGAGCTCATTCTAATTTACCTGGGCCTTTAACTGCCGGCAGGTAATGAATCCATCAATCATTTGATTGGCACTGTTCAAAAGGCACAAGAGGAACATGAAATCCATCATAATAGTGCTTCATTTTTAAAACAGAGACATACTATAACTTTGAGAGATGCTAAACAAATTATTCTGTGTTGCCCCACTTGTCAGGTAATCACAATTCCCCATTTACCTCCCGGAGTAAACTCCGGAGGACAAAAGCCTAATGAAATTTGGCAAATGGATGTAACACCATTTTCTGAATTTGGTAAATCTAAATATATTCATCATTCAATTGATGCTTATTCTAGTTTCTCATGGGCTACTTCCTTTACATCAGAAAAAGCTGATTCTGTTATTACCCATTTATTAGAAGCATTTGCCATAATGGGTGTTCCATTGACTATTAAAACAGACAATGGCTCCGCATATATTTATCAAAAATGTGAACAACTTTTTCAAATGTATAATATTAAACATATATCCAGAATAGCAGGTAATAGCACTGGTCAAGCAATTATTAAAAGACATAATCGTACTCTTAAGGAAATGTTGCCTAAACAGAAATGGGGAATGGCATATAATGGGTCCCCCAGAAATAGATTATATTCAACATTATTTACATTAAAAATTTTTTAAATTCAGAGACAGAAGGTAATACACCTGTTTCTAAATTATGGGTTAAACAACCACCTTTTCCAATTAACCAGCCTGTTTACAACCCCCTTTTGTGTTGTTAAAGGGCAATGTTGTTTTGAACAAAATAACAAATGAATTGTTTTGTCCAACTTGTACTATGTATACATGCATTAACAATTTTGTTCAGTTTGATGTTTCCAAAGAACAGTTATATTTTTTAAGAGCAAAAACGGGTGTATAGTTGCCAGTGAAGTTGACCTGCCCGTGACAAGAGTCCCACCATCCGAGACAGGCCAGAAACTTGGCAGTACGAATGTTCTCCTTGACAATAGAGGACAGGGAGATCCAGCAAAGCCAACGAACTGTCCAGAGAATGCAGCACAGGAGGGAGCAGACTTCATTCCCTCAGATGACATAGAGAGGACTTTCTCAACTATGAAAGGAAGCACGAGCAATAGTGATGGTGAGAAACCATCCAGCAATTCCTTGAGCACTGTTTCTCGCAATGATAGCCATTCTTAATGTTCAAGTAAGTGTTAACACAAATTATACTTATTGGAGCTATGTCCCTAACCCTCCTTTACTTAGAGGGGTCTCTTCATTTGAGCCTTCTGTTTTCATTTATGTTAATGAAACTTCTTGGCTTCCTGGGCCATATGATTATTGTGGTCCATTTAAACCTGAGGAAGAAGGCACAACTCCTAAGAATTACTCCACAGGAGTTATGAAACCTCCTATTTGTATTGAGCCCGAGCCACCTTGTTTATCTTTTGGGGCTCAGGAATGGGTCAGTTTCAGTAATATTTCCATAAATAAAGACATGTACATGCTTTCTACCATGACTTTTACTAAATTAATAGTGACACAACATTCTTTGTTGCCTCATCTGCCTCACTGCAAGCTTCATGTGTTTACTGATATTGCAGATTGGATTCATTGCTCAAAATGTCAAGGGTCTCATTTGTATGCCTTCCAGCAAACTAAATTTGGATCTATTGTTAATTGGAGACCTTCTGCTTATGTTAAGGGAAGACTTGCAACTGAAGACGGTTATCTTAGTTACAAGCAAAATGCAACTGATATTATATACTCATCCTCAAAGGAATTAGTGTGGGAAGAGAGTGTTTTTTTGCCAGCAGCTCAAGGCATTTCTGAATATATAAGCTCTGTTTGGCCTTCATTGCTGGAAGGCCTCCCACATTTATAAACCACACCATCATTCCCAATATACTTTTCAATTTAAATTGCAAGAAGTGCGTTTTACTCAGGCTTGTGTTAAACTGCCTTTTGTTTGACTTGTGGGTGACATTTCATGGAATGAGAAAACTGGAGAGATCTATTTTCCAGGAACTTGTCAATTGTTTAATTGTCTTAATGTTTCTATGACATTTGATTGTTCCCGAGATAGAATCTTTCTTCTGTGGGCCAGGACTGGGATCTGGCTGCCAGTGAAGATGATGAGGCCTTGGGAAGAATCCCCTGTGATTTTATTCTCGCAAATATGGCTCAAAAGCTGATGAAAAGGACCAAGCAGTTTATCTGTCTACTGATAGCAGCAATTCTTGGAATTATAGCCATCACCGCTTCTGTAGCTGCTGCTGGAATAGCCCTTACTGAATCTATTAAGACTGAAAAATTCATATCTGATTGGCATAAAGATTCAGAAATGTTGTGGGTTACTAAAAAACAAATGAGTTAGCTGATTTAGAATAAACAGTAATTTTGTTGGGAGATCAACTGTATAGTCTAGAAAAACAAATAAAATTGAAATGTGATTGGAATATTTCCTCTTATTGTATTACTCCTGTCTTTTATAATGACAGGAGTAAACTAAAGGAAACTTTATTTCCTTGGCATAAAGTTAGGAAACACTTGCTAAGCCATGTAAATTTAACTGCTGATATTGTTGAATGACATCAGGTATCCAGCATGTTTGAACAAAAATTAGAACAAATCAATGGAGATGAGATATTATGAGATATTTCTGATGGAATTGCACAACTTAACCCATTAGATAAGATTCATGCCTTGTTTGCAACCTCTGCAGGTACTCTGTTCTTGTTTTACCTCATAATTTTCATACTTTATATCATTTGCAAAAAAGTCCAACAGATAAAGAAAACTAGTGATTATAATGCTGCTGTCTTTTTGGCTATGACAGCAGTGCAGGCAAACAGTCCTTAGTTGGAAAGGGGGAAATGAAGAAGCACAGTACACTGCACCCTTGTAGGTGAATCAGTCACATTTGTGCTCCTTGAAGTTACAAGATCCTGAGAAGGGACATTTCCAGTACTTGGGCCAGATGTGAGTTTTGGAGGATATTCTTCCCCAGCTCACATAAGTGGCTTTGCTGAAAAAATGCAGGCAGTCACACCTTTAAGGAAAGAATATCCTGGAGGGCACTCGCCAGGTTGTAGCTGGAGACAGAGCATCTGCCTCAGGCAATGGACCCTTGCACTTAATCCCCTATCTCTCTTTACACAAAAACTTTCAGTTAATCATATATAGAAGTAGGCATACAGAACAGACAACACTGCCCTTTGTGGTTCATCTCCATTATTATTTATCTCTAAACAAGATATTCTTGGTTTAGAAAGGTGTGTACATACTTTACTGGATTAACTCTGATAAGGCATCTTTACCTTTTGTCTTCCTTGTTCTTGGATTATTTCTGATGATTTTGGGTATATAAGAATGTGAATAAGAACGGCCATTTGCTGCTGTGCCTGAGTGAGCACCAGCCATCTCTTAATAAATCATTCATTTTGTCTACAGTGTCTACCTTCATGTCTCTGACTAAGCCAGTGGACAGCAACACTTTATGAGGAATACCCTCCCCCCAGGCAATTGAAGCAACATTAAAAAATATATTACTGGTGGGTGGCACCTGTGGCTCAAAGGGGTAGAGCACCAGCCCCATATGCCAGAAGTGGTGGGTTCAAACCCAGCCCAGGCCAAAAACCACACACACACACACACACACACACACACACACAAAAAAAAAAAAAATACATTACTGGGATTTGATCAAACTGAAAAGCTTCTGCACTGCCAAGAACACAGTAAGTAAAGCAAGTAGACAGCCCTCAGAATGGGAGAGAATTTTTGTAGGTAATATTTCTGACAAAGGTCTAATAACCAGAATCCTCAGAGAATTCAAACTTATTAATAAGAAAAGAACAATTGATCCCATTTTATTGTGGACTATAGATATGAACAGAAACTTCTCTGAAGAAGACAGGCACATGGTCTACAGACACATGAAAAAATGCTCATCATCTTTAATCATCAGAGAAATGCAAACCAAAACCACTTTGAGATATAATCTAACTGCAGTAAGAGTAGCCCACATCACCAAATCTCAAAACTACAAATGTTGGCGTGGATGTGAAGAAAAGAGAACACTTGAGTACTGTTGGTGGGAATGCAAGCTCGTACATTGCTTTTAGAACGAAGTTTAGAGAACACTCAGGCAGGAATCTAAATGTTGACCTGCCATTTGATCCTGCAATTCATCTCCTAGGTTTATATCCAAAGGACCAAAAATCACTTGGCAACAAAGATATTTGCACTAGAATGTTCACTGCAGCTCAATTCATGATTGTCAAGTCATGGAAGAAACCCAAGTGCCCATCGACCCATGAATGGATTTATAAATTATGACATATTTGTATAACATGGAATACTATGCAGCATTAAAAAATATGGAGACTTTACCTCTTTCATGTTTGCATGTATGAAGCTAGAAAATATTTTTCTTAGTAAAGTATCTCAAGAATGGGGAAAAATATCTAATGTACTCAGTATTACTATGAAACCAATTTATAAGCATTCACACTTTCATATGAGAGATGAATCAACTATAGCCCAGGATGAAGGAAAAAGGGGATGGGGATGGTTTGATAGAGGGAGGCTTAATGGTGGGACCACACCTATGGGGCATATTCCAAGGGCATAAGTCAAATCTGTCAAGTACAGAATATGAATGTCTTGACACTGTGATTAACTAAATGAGGTGAAAGCTATGTTAATTAGTAGGATGTAAGCAGTCCAATTTGTACAAATAATCAACACATTTAATCCCACATAGGCATAAATGTATTCCTGATCTATGTATATATGAATTAATAATAATAAAAAAAAAGGAGCAGCATATTTAGGGCAAGAGCTAAAATTGCATGTATGGAGGTAGAAAATATTATTCTTAGTAAAGTATCTTAGGAATGGGAAAAAATATCCAATGTACTCAGTACTACTATGAAACCAATTTATAATCACTCACACTTTCATATGAGAGATGAATCACAACTATAGCCCAGGATAAAGGAGGGAAGGGGATGGGAATGATTTGATAGAGGGAGGCTTAATGGTGGAACAACACCTATGGGGCATATTCCAAGAGTATAAGTCAAATCTATCAAGTGCAGAATACAAATGTCTTAACACTGTGATTAAGTAAATGAGGTGAAAGATATGTTAATTAATAGGATGTAAGCACTCCAATTTGTATAAATAATCAACACATTGAATTCCACATAGGCATAAATATATTCCTGATCTATGTATATATGACTTTAAAAAATCAGCATATTTAGGGCAAGAGCTAAAATTACAAAACTGGAAGAATGAAAGAGAGTGGGTGAATGTCAGGCCGGACCTAAACTGACCAGATCAGCTGTATCATGTCTGCCCTTGCCTGACAGACTCCATCTTATTTTCACTATATGTGCTTTCAAGCACCTATTCTGTGCCAAGAACTGGATATAAAGTAGGAGCCGGACAGGGCACCAGACCTAGTGCATATTAGCCTCTTAGGGGAATCAACACAAATATTATGTTGATTGATTGTGTTAAATGTAAAGAGGAAAAGTAGAAAAGGAGATTTATTTTGTTTATTGTTCATTGTCTATTCCTCTTCAAAAGACTGTAAATTCTAACAGCAGGGATTTCATTTTTTCCCCCAGTGTCATCAGTGCTTAGGATATAGTGTTACTATAGGAAGAGGGTCCAGCTGCCTGACACCATAAGCCAAATGCAGAGACAGGGATTAGGTCCAATAAACTTCATTGTCAGAAGGCCAGTGATTTGGAAGAACAGTGAGAGTAGTCTCTCCAATCTGTTCTGCCTCAATTATAATTATAATAGTCTTTATGATGGGATATAAGAAAAGAAACCTAGAAAATTTTAACTTTATCTGAAAGAATCATTAAAGAGAACAATATAAAGGTATCCTTTACTTTAACAATGTAACAACACTTAAACAACATAAAAGTAATCTTTAACAATATGACAACACTCATTGTCTACATGTTACTACCTTCCCCAAAGTCTTTTGAGATAAACAAACATCCTCACAATCATGGAGAAACCTAAATAGATAAACATGGAAGGTATGTAGGGGAAGAACGTGGGCTGAGCAAACTAGATAAGATGAACTGCTTCATCTTAGCTTCTCAGACTCCATCTTATAGATCTCTTTTCTGGCTTCAATTGTAGTCCTTGAATAAATGTTTGTTGAATGACAAAACATAAACTATCAGCCAAGTTATCTGTTGAGTAGTGCCAAGAGCCGAAAACCTGAGTTTAAGCTTATCAGGAATATTCATAGCCGGTTTAAGCTTATCAGGAATATCCATAGCCGGTTTAACAGGAATAGTCACAGCTGGAAAGCATTTAAGGACGAGTAAGGCATTGTTACCCTTGGCTC